>PVKC010039889.1:0-12274 GCA_004027635.1 Crocidura indochinensis | reverse complement strand
AAAAAAAAAAAAAAAAAAAAAAAAGTAATATAAAGTTATACAGTGACCAAAAGAAAGTGGTAGAAATTTATGGAGAGACAAACCAATGGAACACAAAAGGTTCCATATAGAGATTCTCTATTTTAAAACCCTTTAATTTCCAATAAAATAATCAAGATAGGGGCCAGCGGTAGGGTGTTTGCATTGCCCACGACTGACCTGGGTTGGATCCCTGGCATCTCATATGGTCCCCCAAGCCAGGAGCAATTTCTGACCACATAGCCAGGAATAACCCCAAGCATCACTGGGTGTGGCCCACCCTCCAAAAAAAGAAAGAAAAGTATAAAAAATTACTAAGACAATTCTATGTAGAAAGTCTGATCTTTTCTTTTCTTTTTTTTTTTGTTTTTTATTTTTTGTTTTTGGGCCACACCCAGTGATGCTCAGGGGTTACTCCTGGCTATTCGCTCAGAAGTCACTCCTGGCAGGCACGGGGGACCATATGGGGAACCGGGGGATCGAACCGCAGTCCGTCCTAGGTTAGCGCAGGCAAGGCAGGCACCTTACCTCCAGCGCCACCGCCCAGCCCCAAAAGTCTGATCTTTTCAACAAAAAAATGGTAGAATGGCAGATAGTATATCCATATACAAAACAAAACCAACAACCCTGGTCTCTTCCCTTAGAGTAAAGTTTCCTTAAGTGGTGTGATAGTCCCAAGGGAATGATACAGGATAGTAGTGGGAGCCTTGGGTATAACTAAGAGATGAAGAAAGTAGTTTTCTAGGATAATACTGAGAGATTTTTATTTTCTTAAAAGAGGGAGAAAGACTAAACAAGTTTGGGAACATCTGCCTTCTATCATATAAAAGTATTAATTTGAAATGAAACATAGAATCAAATAAACTAAAATACAAACTTCTAAAAGTAATATAGGCTACATCTTTATAAACTTGATATAGAAAAAGACTTCTTAAAAAGAATGTAACAGGTATATGAATTGTTTAAAATAATAGTAATGGGTAAGGGAGGTATCCAAAGGGTCAAAGCATGTGTCTGCTTGTGGAGGCCCTGAGTTTGATCTCAACACCACACAGACCCCTGAACACCATTAGTTGTGACCCTGGAGGCCCCAGCATGTCTGGGCTTCAGCAGAACTGCAGCCACCAGACTAAGCACTGATCCATCTGTCCTCCAGCACAGAGTATTACTGAGAATGACTACTGGGCCCCTGTGTCTGTTTAAGAGGCCTCATGCTTCATCCCCCATAAAAACTAATAAGTTAGAAGTTATAGAAATGTTTAAGTGTGCTGTGTTTTAAAGATAACTAAGATTCCAGGGAGTAAGTTCAAAGGACCAACATAATTGTTTTGCATGTGAAAGGCCTGCCTTCAACCCCAGTACTGCATAAGACTTTATGTATGGAGTTGGGAATAGCCTCTAAATACCAAATATAACTTTAGGAGCACCAAAATGAAAGCAGAGAAATAGTCCAGCAGGTTGTCTTACAAATGGTTGATTTAGGTTCTATCCCTGGTTTCACATATGGTCCCTGATCCCTACACTGCCTGAAGTAAGTTCTAAACACAGCCGGATATGTCCCCAAATGAAGAGCAAAAATCTAGGCCACGGTATGGCTAATTTGTTTTTCTTGCAATCATAAGTTAACGAGTTACCATCTCTAGTGCCACCACATACACCAAGCACAGTCTTGGCAACTCGGATATTTTTGCCTGGCAGCTCTTGGTCTGCTGCTGTGGGCGGCCTCTGTCCTACGGCTCCGATGGGCTTCAATGAGTCTACTTCAAGAAAGTGAATGAACATGAACCAGGCAGTGGAATAATATTGAAAAAATAATATTAAAGAAGACGTGTGTCCCATACAATTCATTTGTGTGGTCTCTCATTTCTCACTTATTTCATATTTCACCTTCTGTATTCATCCACTTCCCTGAAGTAGACTCATTGAAGGCCATTGGAGCTGTGGGACAGAAGCCACCCACAGAAGTCTGTCAGTCAAAGCAATGACTGGACAGTTGATATTGCTGAAAGTCAAGTGAAAGCTTGTTTATCCCATGTTTATTTCACCCCAATTGTGAGGCACAGGTAAGAAATTAATGGAAAAGAGCGCGCAGTCTTGGCCCATGGTTGAGCCCCAACCTAGCACCAGCACCATTGCTGTTCTTCTCTATCACCTCATTATCATTGCAGATAAATTTCTGAAGCCAATGATTGCACTGGCTTCCATCTGTCCACTATCATGCTTATCTAGAACATTTTTAGTCAAGAATTTATGGCCCACCCTGTTCTCTTATTATCATCTTACATCAGTAAGAATAGCATAGATTTAAAAAAAAAAACTCTGGAAACAATCAGAATGGATAGTAAATGGTAAAAAGAAAGGACTCATTCACCTCTAGTGAACAAACAAAAAACAAACAAACAAAAAACAAACAAAAATCCATTAACTTGAAAAGACATGAGCACACCCACTTTCATTGCAGCACTTAACCAGGATATGGAAACAAGCCAAATGCCCAACAATAGGTGAATGGGTAAAGAAGTTATGGCATAGGCAAGAGGGCATAGGACATTGGTGGAAGGAAGTGGACACTGGTGCAGAGATGAGTACTTGAACATTGTATGATTGAAAGTCATACTTGTTCCTGAAGGCACAGCAGCCCACTGCCACACCTGACACCATCCAACAGAAATAGCCCAGCTTCACAACTTAACCTTATCAAACTGCCAAGCCACCAAATTTGTTCCAAATCTACAGATCCTGGACTATGTATCCTTAAGTGTCTCTGCAACAACCAAAAATTTTGTCAGCCCAGTAGGAGCATAGAAAATCTAATGGGAGTTACATGAAAGACCACCAAGCTCAGTAAGCCTAAAGAGCAACAACAACAACAACAACAACAACAACAAAGGTTAGCGGGCACCAACCGCAGGGCAGTAAACCTTAGACAATGACTTCAGTAATATCATTGATAAATATAACAATTATTTCAAATTGACGCTTTTGATCTAAGTTTTGATAATTCCATTTGTGTTGTTACAAAAACATGAAGTAGGGGCCGGGCGGTGGCGCTGGAGATAAGGTGCCTGTGCTAACCTAGGACGGACCTCGGTTCCATCCCCCGGTTCCCCATATGGTCCCCCAGGCCTGCCAGGAACGACTTCTGAGCGAAAAGCCAGGAGTAACCCCTGAGCGTCACCGGGTGTGACCCAAAAGCAAAAACAAAAACAAAACAAACAAACAAAAAAAAAACATGAAGTAAATCTTTCTTGCCTGCAATGGAGCAAGCTAGATTATTGAGTAGGAAATAGGGACACTGGTGGAGGGAAAGTCACACTGGAGGTAGGATTGGTGTTTGAACATTTAATGCCTGAAACAACTGTACCATGTACAACTTGTTGTGCACAGTGTTATGATTTAAAGAAAAAAATTGGGGCCAGATAGTACAGCAGTAGGTCATTTGCCTTGTATGTGGCTGACCCGAGAGGACTGGGTTCAATTCCTGGCATCCAATATGGTCTCCCAGGCTTGCCAGGAGCAATATCTGAGCAGAGCCAGGAGTAACCCCTGAGCATCTCCATGTATGGCCAAAAACCAATCAATTAATAAATAACTAAATAAAATTGCTTTTAAAAAATAAAATAAAGAAAAAATTTAAGTCAGAGGAAGGATAAATACTAAATGATCTCACTCATCTGTGGAATATAGAGAAGCATGACAAGGGACTGGAAGGTATCAAAACTCTGACCATGATTATTGAAATGAGAATGTCTAAGCAAAGGGGGAATAGGGTAGGGAGAAAGAGGAAACAAGTTAGTACTAACAAAGGGGCATTGGTCAGGAGCATGTACACTTCTCTGCTGTCCTGCAAACTAAGCAACCATCACCTATTGCCTTGATTAGGGTGCCTCCTAATGGACCCTCTTCAGCTTCATCCTGGCTCCTCACGGGCTATTCTCAACCTACCCTGACAACCAATTGGGATTCCCTGGCTCTGGCTCAGAGCTTTCAGAGTTCACAAATAAGACTCAGCCCTTCTCTGACAAAAGCTCAAGCCTTCTTGCTGCTCCAGGAAACTTGGGAAGAAGCCTGCTTGCAAAACATTTCACAACCATCCACATGGCATACACCCTCCTCATCCTCTCCGTGACTGTCTTTCCAGTGGATAATGACCTCAGAGCATTCTGGGGAAGTGCTCTCCCTCCCTCCCTCTTCTCTCTCTTTCCAGCTCTTCCTCTCTCTTTACTTCTTTTCTCAGTCTCCCTCTCATTCCCTCTCTCCCTCTCTCCCTCTCTCTGCTTTCTCTCCTTTTATATCTACCTCTCTCTCCTTTTTTCTCTCTCTTCATCTTTCTGTCTCTCACACATGTGCACACACACACACACACACATGCAATATCTGTTGCTTATCTGGAAATTGACTGTACAAAATGACCACTAACACTGATAGAAGGGGAGAAGAGAGTGGTTCAGGAGACAGGCCGTCTGGCGCCCAGTTCCCCCATGGCCACATTTGTTTTATTTCATCAAGCCCATGACCTAGCAGACCCTTCCAAAACGGATTCCTTTATTCCTTTATTTATCACAAGGAAAAATATGCAGACCATTGAACTATGACATAAGGTCCCACTGACACTCCAATAAGATACGACAGTTGATTCTACTAGCCTCCCGCAGCTTTGAATTTCTTCCTCTATGAGGGATTAGACCATCTGTTTTGCCTTCAGTTTTTTTGATTTGATATGTAAGAAGTAATCCTTTTGCACATATATCAATAACAAAACACAAATCTAGCTTTCAGTTGGTGTGGGTATCTTTTTTATTATACGGACTTTGGCAGCTACTTTACAAAAAAAAGAAAAGGAAAAAACTGAAGTTGCGTCATTCCGCCTCTGACAAATATTTGCTTTCTCAGTATCAAATTTATACTCAAGTTCTATTTCCTTGACTCTCCATGTAACAGTGTAAACAAAAATGCAAAGTTTCACTGCCGAGTAAATGTAACCTTTCAAAAATCATCTCCATCCACAATTACACTCAACACATGTGTTGTCAACAATGCATTGAATTGGTCTGGAAAGTAGAAAATATATAAATCTGGAACTGAGTGGGCACATATAGAAATGATGGCAAGTATACAATAACCCCTGGTTGAGGGCAGTTGATAGCATACAGTCCGACAGCCATCATGGGCCCAGGATGACAATGGTCATCAAGTCGTAAGACACAACTGACTTTCAGCAAACTCTGCCTTGACCCAGATTCCTAGTAAGAAGCAAGAGGAAATGTATTTTAGTTGACACTTTCTCAAATAGAGCAAGTTTCTACCAACCTAGCAGTCTTGGCCCCCTCCACCCCATGGTAGATGCCGGTTCAGTAGCTAGGCAGGAGATGCTGGTTTTCCCTAGTCCAAAAGATTCCTGCTGGCCTCCATATTGCTCCAATCCTGTGGGACCAAGGCCACATGACAAATGCAAACTCTTCCCATCCCTGTCCAGTCCCAGGAATGCAGGGCTTCTCACCACTCAGATATGGAGCAATCCACACGTCATTCCTTTTGTCACCAAGGAAAGGAAGATGCCAAGATGTAAAATGGCTGTTTCTTCCCAGATGAGTTGGTAAGAAAAGGTTCCAGACCTTCGAGGTGCCAAAGCAAAACACACCCTGATTCCAGGGTTATTCAAGTAGAAACAGTTATTCACAGATCATTTTAACTGCCAACCTTTGTTACTTTCACAGAAGGAGGTTGGGTGATTATTTTAAGAGGCACTTCAAGGAGATAATCTCTCATGCTCCTCTTTCCAATCAAATTGTGAACCTCTAGGTTTAAAGTACACAAATGAGGGGCTAGAGAGATAGTACAATGGATAGGGCACATGTTTTGCATGTGATAAGCCTAGGTTCAACCCCTAGCAACACATATGTAACTCTGAGAGTCATAAGGAATCACTCCTGAGCACAGTGCTAGGAACAGTCCAACTGTTCCCTCCCCTGGCAAAGAAATATACAGCTTCCTCAAATGGGAACAGGATGACTTCACTTTAGTTAAGTCCCAAGTGACAAAGACAATAAATTAAAAAGTGAAATGTATCCCCCACCACACCCAAATGTCAGGGTGAAGTCCCAGCTTCCAATACCTCAAAATGCAACTGTAATTGGAGGCAAGAACTTTAAAGATGTAATGAATGGCCCGGGAGATAGCATGGAGGTAAGGCGTTTGCCTTTCATGCAAAAGGTCATCGGTTCGAATCCCGGTGCCCCATATGGCCCCCCGTGCCTGCCAGGAGCAATTTCTGAGCACGGAGCCAGGAGTAACCCCTGAGCACTGCCGAGTGTGACCCAAAAACCAAAAAAAAAAAAGATGTAATGAATATTACATAAGCTCATCAGAGGGGTCCTAATTCAGTGTGGTCCTAATTTCACTAGCTTTATCAAAAGAAACAGAGATCAGAGCACTATGACAGCAGGTAGGGCACTTGTCTTACAAGCAAATTACCCAGGTTCTAGCTCCAGTAGCCCAAATAGTTCCAGGAACCTGCCAGGAGTGATTCCCTGAGCACAGAATATGAGTAAGCCAGGAGCACCCCTGGGTGTGACCCACAAGCAAATAAATAAGTAAAGAAAAAGCCATAGAGGTAAACTTGTGAAGAAGCACAAGAAGAGGGGTTGCTCCAAAATATGCCACTCTGGCATGAGGATTATTTTGAGCTACTTGCTTTCTGTTTTAATAAACACAGGAAAAACTCAGAAAACAGAAAAGCAGCACTTTAAAAGGAAATTTCCATTAGAAAGGGGGCCTATGCCAAGAATAGAGCTATGTCCAAAAGTAACTTTTTCACCCCAAAACACTAGTTTCCTGGCTGACCTCAGCTTATCAAATGCTTTCTTCCTACCAAATTCACCTTTCTGAGAACATCTCCATTACTTTAACTTCGAGCACCAGGGTTTTCTCCCTTTCCTAAACTCAGGAGGGTGTAGAAGTTCGGCTCTGGCTCCTTTTTGCTCCTTTTTTTTCTGGCTCTTGTACATTGTGGTGCTCCTATATAAATTTTTCTAATATCTATGAGGATTTGGGAGCCTATAGACAGTTAAGAATCAGGAAGGGTAGAGGGGACAATATTCTCTACCCCTACTGTATCCATCTAAAGAAACCAGTCTTCTTCATCTTGGCTTTCAAGCTTCCACAACTGAGACAAAGTACATTTCCTATATGTCGGCCACCCAGTCTGTGGTGTTTTATCATAGCTGCCTAACAAATAAATCCACACTGCTCTGTAGATAACATTTCCTGTCTGGAATAGAAAACATTTCTCAACTTCCAAACATGGATTGGGGTTCATATGACTAAGAAATCATTTGGGGGCTGGCCATAACCCAGTAATCCTTCTTTTGGGTATCTATCCAAAAGGATGTATGCACATCAATCTAGATGTCCAACATGGGTGAATCATGATGATGCAGTATATATACACAATGGAATACTGCATATCTGTAAGGAATGATGCAATCATGCAATTAGCCACAACATGGATGAAACTGGAAGATATTATGTTAAATGAAGCAAGCCAGCAGAAGAAAGGTAAAAACAAAGTGATATCAATTATATGTGATATTTAGAATAACTGCATGAAGAAATGCAGTGGTCTAAATGAGAATTGTCTCATTTACCCTTGGCCCCAGAGTATATCGAGGAAAGGGAAAGAAAATGAGTGGAGAAGGAAGCACACAAATATGAAAGGATGGGGGCCAGGCACCAAGCAGTCTTAGGTCCATTGGTGGAGATAATAAAAAAAAAAGGACAAAACTAAATATCCAAGCCAAAATCAACAACAATGGAATCAAGATACAAGACACAAATTCTAATAATCTTAACTTTAAATGGGCCTGCAATACTGGCAGGCTGGGGTGGGGGGGGCAAAAGTGGAGGCATATACTCTAGGAACTGTATACACTCTGATAACATTGGTGGAGGGAGGCTGACACTTGTGTTGAGACTGGCCATGATTCATTGTATGTGTGCAACGCAACTATGAAGGACCTTGTAAATCACAACTATTTCAAAAAATCAAATTAAATTTAAAAAGAAAAAAGAATAGGTGTCAATTCTACACAGGCTCACTCCACCACTGTCATGATACCAGAGATGGCATGCTTCAGATCATTGCAAGATGGCTGACTTCTGTCACCCTGACACCCAAGACCTGTGTGGAACAGGACATTCTACTAAACCAATTGAAATATATGGTGTGAATGAGAAATTTTATTTTTTATTTATTTATGGCAAGAGCACTCCCAAAGGTGCTTAGGGCTTATTTGTGACTCTGTCCTTAGAGGTCACTCTGGGAGTGTTTGGGGGGACCATGTGGTACCAGAATAAAATCCAAGCCAACCACATATGAGGCTAACACTTTATTCACTGCACTGTCTCTCTAGCCTGAGAAACTATATTTTTAAGCCATAAAGGTTTGGGAGCTAATTTGTGTCAGCAGCATAGCCCAACCTTTCTCACACATAAATCCACCTCCAAAAGAGCTAGATTAGGGGATGCAGTGAGGGGAATGGGAACATAAAAATAGCTATTCCAGGAGTTCAAGTACCATTAAATAGAATCATTAAATTTCTGGCTTGTAGGTAAAATGATCAGATATAGAGTTTCATTTGTTCAACCTCTAATTATACATATTTACAGAAAGACCTTGAAAACAGCCAATAAGTGCTACCACCTACATCTAGTTTACAAAGAATGTATCTGAGACCCATTCAGATTCATTAACTTACCAAAAGCCCAAAAACATGTAAAAGAAAACTTGGACTCCAGCCAGAAATTACATTTATTTTTTTAATAAAGGCACATTGGAAATATCTATTTAAAAAAACGCACATACCATTCCATAGTAACCCTGCTGTTACTCATAGGATCCCTCTAATAGCAAGTGTTATCTATTGCAAGTGTTATCAGGTGTGCAGAAATAAATTAATTAATGAAAAATTTCATTATACCTACTCAACACTTGACTATGAAAATTGAAAAATACTCCACATATCCATTGATTGGAATTAGTTAAATAAATTACAGTTCATTCATTCCTCTGGCCTGAAATCTAAACAGTTAAAAAGAGAACTACACCTCTTTACAAACATGAAATGACACTCAGGTTATTGTGATAGAAACAAAAAAGAATAAGCGTAAGAAAAAGAAAATGGTCATTCATAAAAGATGTATTAATCTCCATATACTGAACTGTATAAGGAAGCTGACAAGCAGTCAGTATTTTTTGCCCTTCCTTAGTCCTCACTTGCATACAGCTTCAACCATTATAAGCAATAATTATACTTGTATTGCTCTGAATCTACTAGACAAGTTGTGTGCTCTCAGGCAAGAAGAATCCCATTTATTTCCCCATCTGTAAAATGGAAAGGCTAGCACTTCTGATTACATGAGAGTAGGCACATAACAAGCCTGAGAACAATAGCAGGCACCAGGTAAGAGATCTATAGATATTTGCCATTATGGTGATGAAAACGATAGTCATCTCTGGAAAGCAGAAGAAACAAGATTGCTTGTAATGTGTGTTGTGTTTGCTTCTGCTTTTGTTTCAACTTCTTAAAAAAGTAGTGAAAGAAAACATTATAAATCATCCTAGTTTCCCTTGTTGAAATTAAATTAAAAGGCAGTGTTTTGAAGCAGTGTTCACCCCAATATGGCATAGTAATATATTAAGTGTTCCAATATTTAATACAGCTTCTAAGGACAATTTCATTATCAAACTGATAAACAGCTTTTCTGAGAAGTCAATACTAAAGGAGTCATTCCCAGGTAAATAAATTGCTTATCAGGTAGCCTAAAGAGATCCTGTAAGTGAGACAGCATGCACAGAGGGACAGTGTGTGTGTGTGTGTGTGTGTGTGTGTGTGTGTGTGTGTGTGTGTGTGTGTGTGTGATGTGGGCTTCCTACTCCTTTCTGTAACCCTGATGAGATGCTGAGGAGATTCCAAAAGCACTGAAAAGACCTTTGAGGAAACCACACTGACTTAACAGAATTTCTACAGAAGGTCTGTTCTGGGGGCATTCTCAGCATTATCAAAACCAGCCAGGTTTATTTCCATTAAGCTTAAGCCTGAAAGATTTGTGTGGCTCCACCAACAGGTTGTAATTAAATTTCAATTCACCCACAGTTCTAATTCCATCTCTCTTCCATTCATGAATGTTAGCATTTCTACTAGACCATCTGAGTATGGCAAGTTTACTGCCAGCAAGAATCCCAGAACAAATGGCTTTTCCAGCTTGTGGCTGCAGCTGAAACCAGGCATGTGATATGGTCTGCTGTTTCCTAGTGGGACAGCTAGGACTGGAACCCAGAACCACCTGGCTTGCAAAACATTTGCAAGTTTTGCTCTGAGCAGATGATGATCATTCTTCCTGGTTGGTTGTTTTGTTTTGTTGGGGGGGGGGTTTCTAATTTTCTCTTCTTCTTCTTCTTCTTCTTCTTCTTCTTCTTCTTCTTCTTCTTCTTCTTCTTCTTCTTCTTCTTCTTCTTTCTTCTTCTTCGTCTTCGTCTTCTTCTTTCTTCTTCGTCTTCGTCTTCTTCTTCTACTTCTTCCTTCTTCCTCCTCTGCTTCCTTGTTGTTGCTGTTGCTGCTGCTGTTGTTGTTCTTCTTCTTCCTTCTTTCTTCTTCTCTTCTTCTTCCTTCTTCTTCTCTTTCTTCTTCTTCCTTCTTCTTCTTCTTCTTTCTTCTTCTTTTCTTCCTTCTCCTCCTCCTTCACCACCACCACCTCCTCCTCCTTTTCTTCCTCTCCTACTTCTTGGAAAGCCAAGTTAAATTAAAGTAGCTTTCTCAGGGTCAGAGAGGCAATCGAGCAGAAAAGGCAATGCAAACTAGATTATAAAAACCTCTGCCCCTCACCTATTCCCGCGGACCCTGTGTAAACATTTTTATTGATTGTCTCCCAACGCAAGGTTTAGAAGTCTCTCCTCTAGCTTTATGCTGCAAGTTTAAAACCAGCGCGGTCTGTTACTCTCAGACTTGGAACTCTCCCCAGTGCTCCTCCCCGCACCACCCCAGTGCCCCAGCTAGCTGCAAGGGTTGTTGCACCAGGAGGGGAGGGAAGTGCAGATACCCATTGCATATACCCTAGCGCCTTGCAGCTCGAGGCTGTAAGTGTATTTCTAGAGTCAGCAACTGGGAGCTGGCGAGGTGGTGTCTGAACAGGCCAGAATGGGATTGGACAGGGGCCGGGGCTACTCCTCTTTCTCCTCCTCCTGAGGGTATCCAAAAGCCTGCAGGAGGTTAGAAGCAAGCTAGCCAAAGCCTTCCAAGAGGTTAGAGCCTGAGTGCAAGCCTCATAGTCCACAGCTGTCCAAGAAACCGCCTCTGTTTGACCCTGATGGATTCGATGCATTTTAGGGAGACACGGGTTGGAGTTTGAGACGCCCACAAATTCCAAGGGGCAGTTCGCAACTTAGCGTTCGAACTAAGAGTCCCTCTGGGCACCGCAAGCTTGTTTCTCTGAGCGCTTTCCTACGACCCTACTTTGCACCCACGTTCCCCCGTCCCCCGCTCGAGATGGGCGCTGGGAACCTCACGATATGTTTGCTCGCGCAGGAACGCAACACCGCCCGCTGCCTCTGAGTGCGTGGGCCCCCCAAAATCACAGAGCCCCAGGGGGTCCCCGAGGAAAGGGCGCCTCGTCTTCCAACGCCCAGACGCGCCTTTGCCCTGGTGTCCCGAGATGCGCGCTCCAGGTTGGGACGGACGGGTCAACGGGGCAGGCTCCTCGCTGGAGGAAATCGGGGGGTGCTGAGAGCGTGGGAAAGTCGGGGCGCAACAGGAGCCCGAGCGACTCGTTCGGGCTGACACCGCGGACGGGAGATTGTTTTGATTCGGATTTGTGCATCGGACCCACAACGGGACGTTGCAGGTGCTTCCCCGCTGCAAGGAAGAGCTGCACCTGGGGACGCTCAGAAATAAAGGGGAGTCCTTCAAGGAAAGAGGGGGGACCCTCTCCAGGTGCCGGGCTAGCTAGGAGACCCAGGGACAAACAGTTCAGGCCTTGGAAGGGGGGCACGCCCCGGCTCCCTTGAGGGACTCGCCCTTGGGTGACACCTCCCCGGGTGTCAGGGGAAAAGGGGTCCGCGCGGGACCAGCGCACCGGCTCGGGGTTGGGGGGCTCACCTGGCGGGCGCTCGGCGGGCGGCGCAGCTGGTCCATGATGGCTGCGGGAGGCTGCTGGGGAGCTCCCCTGGGGGCCTGTGCCCCCAGACGCACCCCTGGCACCC
>PVKC010039888.1:0-12447 GCA_004027635.1 Crocidura indochinensis | reverse complement strand
AGGGGGGGTGTTCTTTACATGACTGAAATCATACAACTACAATCATATTTGTAATCACAGTGTTTAAATAAAGATAATTTAAAAAAAATAAAACTATAAAAATGTGCTCAATTGAAAAAAAAAAGAAAGAAAGAAAAACTCAGCTGAAAACTCATTTGTTCCTGATTAGATCAAAGCCTTTTGAAGGCTCATGAGACTTGGCTTTGCTTACCCCAGGAACTACTGTGTGTCTCTCTAGTCCTGGTTCTTCCCAAGAGATTCTTTACCTATACCCCACCAGGGAGCAGAAAATCTCCCCCAATTGGATTCAGGCCTCAACACTGACTCTGTTCATGAAATAAACAGATTTACAAACTGTGTCTCTCCCCTTTCCACCCACTATGTGGCTCTGCTGTGTGGAACTACAAGCTCAATCCACCATGCAGGAGGCCAAAGAAAAGGCTCTGAAAAGCTCCCCCAAGCATCAGGGTCAAAAAACACCTCCGGTGCCAAAGTCCACCTGGAAATCTCAAGGCATCAAAAGGAAAGTTGGCAGAGAGAGGGGGATGGGAGTGATAGTGCAGTGGGGAGGGCATTGGTCTTGAGTATGCTCAACCTGGGTTTGGTCCTAGACATCCGAAAGGATCTCCCTGAGCATTGCCAGAAGTGATTCCTGAGCACAGAGCCAGGAATAACCCCTGAGCATTTGCAGATATGGCCCAAAAACAAAGTTTGCAGAGTGATAGAAAATACATCTTAAATCCCTGATCCCCAAAGTGGGCAGGCACACTGCACCATCAAGGTATAAGCCTGTATAGCGGGATAAGGGTAGGTCCCAATGTCATTTCAGCCACCTACAAGAGTCCGCTGGGCTGGAGATAGAACCTTGGGGAAGGCATTGGCCTTGCAAGAAGGGTTTTGATCCCAGGTACTGCCTAGGTTTCCCTGTGCCTCACCAGGAATGATCCCTGAGTATAGAGCCTGAGTAAGCACCTCAGTGAGTGGTCTCCAAAACCAACCCACCCAAAACAATTAAACACAAAGTTGGGGGGGCGGGCGGTGGCGCTGGAGGTAAGGTGCCTGCCTTTCCTGCGCTAGCCTAGGACGGACCGAGGTTCGATCCCCCGGTTCCCATATGGTCCCCCAAGCCAGGATCGACTTCTGAGCACATAGCCAGGAGTAACCCCTGAGCGTCACCAGGTGTGGCCCAAAAACAAACAAATAAAAAAAAAAAAAACACAAAGTCAGGGCCCTTCCCGACTGCCCTGCCCATCTCTCCAAGACTGTGGTGTCCAGGCCAAGATTCAGGGGAGGGAGAGGACAGCTGTCCAGAGAATTCGGGCAATCAAAGTTGAAGTTGGATGATCAAAGTTGAGGGCAGTCACTTCGAACCTTAATCTTCAAGACCAACACCCCTGCTTGGCGGGGCCTAGAGCACAGAACAGCAAAGGGGGCGACAGGGTAGAAGAACCCCTTCTGCAGTCCCATACTTAAGAGCACCCAGCTTGCAGCTTCCCAGTCTGATCTTTGCCTGAGACTGGCCCCAGCCCAGTCCCAAGGTGCTTTGTGTGTTACAATTGTTGGGCTCTGAAACCACGCAGTAGAACCCAGATCTAGAAAACAACTGTCCATTCTCCATCTCTGCCCAGAAAATGGTTCACACTGTCCGTGCTCTGGGAGTTCCCAAGACCTCGGGAAGCTGTATGCCCCACAGAGGAAAAATCCTTCCCAGCATAAAACTCGTGATTCTCTGAGTCTTCTGGAGATAGGGCCTCGCTCAGAGTTCTGGACTCACTGAGGAGAGGGAGAGCCTTGAAGATAAACAGTGCCCAGTGTTTGGGTTTCACAATGAAAAGTGACCCAAGGGCAGGATGGAACACAGGCGCTCTGCTCACTAACCTGCTGAGCTAGTGGTCCCCCACCTTAAGACAATGGGGGACACTGTGTCCTGCCTTGAGGAAAGCGAATTCTGTCCTTGGATGGAACTTTGTAGCAAAGACTCGATACTTTTTCCCTAAGAGGGCCTGATCTGCCAAGAACAGCTGATAGGGAACAATGTTCATTTCTCTCCCAGGGGAAGAGGGGGTTATGGGGTGGGGGTGGGGCCACACCTGTCTGGGCCAGATCTGTGCTGTCTCTTCACACCTTTTTTTGGTGGGTGGGACACACCCAGCGGTGCTCAGGAATTACTCCTGACTCTGTGCTCAGAAATTGATCCTGGCAGACTCGGGGGACCATATGGGATGCTGGGGATTGAACCCGGGTCTGTCCTGGGTTGGCAGCTTGCAAAGCAAGCGCCCTATCGCTGTGCTATCGCTCCAATCCATCACCCTATTATTTCTACTTCTTTTCTTTTTTTTTGGGGGGGGGGTCACACCTGGCAGCGCTCAGGGGTTACTTCTGGCTCTATGCTCAGAAATCGCCCCTCGCAAGCACGGGGGACCATATGGGATGCTGGAATTCGGACCACTGTCCTTCTGCATGAAAGGTAAATGCTTTACCTCCATGCTATCTCTGCTATCTCTCTGGCCCCATTCTATCATTTGTTTTTTTTTTTTGTTTGTTTGTTTTTTGGTTTTTGGGCCACACCCAGTGACGCTCAGGGGTTACTCCTGGTGATGCGCTCAGAAGTTGCTCCTGGCTTGGGGGACCATATGGGGCACGGGGGATCGAACCGCGGTCCGTCCAAGGTTAGCGCGGTAAGGCAGGCACCTTTACCTCCAGCACCACCACCCCTATTCTATCATTTCTTTTAAAAAATAAAAAAAGGAAAGAAAGAAAAACTACTCTGGGGGCCAGAGACATAGTACAGTGGGATAAGCACTTGCTTTCCCCAGCATCCCATAAGTTCCATCCCCAGCATCTCATTAAGTTCCCCTGAGCACTGCCAGGAATGGAACACAGAACCAGAAGCAGCACTGGGTATGACCTAAAAACAAAAATGAGAAAACCCCAATCTGGGACCAGAGAGGTAACACTGCGGTGAAAACTGAGAGTTTGATCCCTGGCACAGCCTAGAGACCCTTGACTGATCCCTGAGCATGGTGCCAAGAGTCAGCCCTGTACACCACCAGGCATGGCCCCCAAACCTAAAGAAATAATAACAAAAGCACATGTCGGAGACAGGGTTGCCCTTTGCAGCTCTCTCAAACCAGTTTTTCCTGGCACATCTCACCATGGTGAGGGGCTAAGCCGACCTAGGGCTGGATTCACAGTCAGTGATGGCCTCTCCTCCTGCCCCTCCCACTGTCCTGGCTGAGCTCCCTATGGCAATCACCACAAGGCCAAGCCACAAACTCAGTCATATGGCCCCAGGGCCTTATGTCTTGCCTCTGTGACGTCAAAGAAAATGTCACTAACTAGCCTCAGGAATTCTGTCCCCAAGGGGTGAGTGGTCGGTTCTTCCCCAAATGAAGATGCTGCATTGATGCCTTCATTCTCCCTTCCACATCTGGACACCACAGTTACTGGGATAGGAGCCAAGAGGCTTCTGGGGGATGCGGTATGAAGGCATCTTGGCCAAGAGAATCAGGGGCACCTGCCATGAACAGTTGAGTGTCCCTAGAGGGTATTCAGAGAAAAACAGGATGGTGGGGTACAGGGATGCAGCCAGTCTGAGCCCGAGCATGTGGGCAGCAGAGGTGGGGGTGCCCCATCGATGTCACAGGTTTTCTGACCCACTCACCCCTCCCCAAATCTCATCCTTTCCAGGGGCCGGGCAGTGGCGCTGGAGGTAATGTGCCTGCCTTGCCTGTGCTAGCCTAGGATGGACCGAGGTTTGATCCCCTGGTTTCCCATATGGTCCCCCAAGCCAGGAGCAACTTCTTTTTGTTGTTGTTGTTGCTTTTTTGTTTTGTTTTGTTTTGTTTTGTTTTGTTTTGTTTTTTGGGCCACACCCGTTGACGCTCAGGGGTTACTCCTGGCTATGAGCTCAGAAATTGCTCCTGGCTTGGAGGACCATATGGGAAACCCGGGGATCGAACCGTGGTCCTAGCGCAGGCAAGGCAGACACCTTACTTCCAGTGCCACCGTCCAGTGCCAGGAGCAACTTTTGAGCACATAGCCAGGAGGAACCCCTGAGCGTCACCGGGTGTGGCCCAAAAACAAACAAAAACAAAAACAAAAACAAAAACAAAAAACAAACAAATCTCATCCTTTCCCAAACTGCTTCCCTTTCCAGAAAGGAAAATGGGTAACCCCCACTTCAGTGAAGCCCAGAGGAACCCCACCTGAGCTAGCCTGTCCCCTCCTTACAGAAAGAAATGTCACTTGGCAGAGATAGAGCATGGAAGGGGCCTGCCTGGCATGAGACCAAGCTGGGTTCAATCCTCAGCACCACCAGGAGTAAGCCCTGAGCACAGAGTCAGAAGTCAGTCCTGAGTACCACTAGGTAGCACCCCCAAACCAAAGTAACAATCCTGTAAACCTACATTAATAGGTTGTAGTGGCAAGCGCAGAGGTGCCCCTTTGGGTTCTGGAGGTAAACTTAGCACCTGATATTTGGCTCCCTCACCCTCTCACATGCCCCCAGAAGTACCCCAGTCTCCTGCTGGGGCCCTTGTGCTAGAAAGCCTTTCCAAAGCAAGGTCAGAAGCTACAGTCAGGATGTTTCCATGCATTTGCTTCTGTTAAAATGTGCAGGGCTGGAGCAATAGGACAGCGGGGAGGGCTTTTGCTTTGCAAGCGGCTGACCAGGATTCTATTCCTGACATCTTATTTGATCCTCCAAACCTGCTAGGAGTAAGCCCTGATTGCAGAGCCAGGAGTAAGCACAGAGCACAACCAGGTATAGCCCCCCCCCCACTCCAAAATAATTTGTGTGTGTGTGTGTGTGTGTGTGTGTGTGTGTGTGGCCAAGAGGGGTTGGAGTGATAGTACAATAGGGAGAGCATTTGCCTTGCATGTAGCCAACCTGGGTTCAAGCTCCAGTACCCCATAGCATCCCCCAAGCCATCTAGGAGTGATTTCAGAGTGCAGAGCCAAGAGTAAACCCTGAGCACTGCTGGGTGTGGCCCAAAATAAAAAATAGTTATGACCAAGAGAAAAGCTTGCTTCTATTCTTACCATCTCCCTTAAAGCTGACATCCTCCCCCACCTCTGTGGGAGGTGGGGGGATGCTAGATGGTTCCTGAAGGGGGTACAATCTGTTCAGTTAAAGTACACACAGGAGCACACAGGGATACAGGGGGGCATCTTGGGGAAGGCAAGTAGCAGGAGCCTCTGATTTAGGGCTGAACCAAGAACTAAGGTTTGTTCAGAGCTGGCTCTACAGTCCATTCACAGCACTCCACTGCTCATCCACACTCTCCTCCTAGGCTCTTCTCCCTTCCCGTGCCCCAGAGAAGGGTGATTTCATTCACAAAGCATGTAGGATGAGCCCAGTCCCATTTCCTCCTCCCAGAGGTGATGTCACAGTGTGAGGCCCCATCCCCCTAGCCGAAGAGCCCCGGGCAGGCGCATCTGGGCCCTCACAGTCACCAGTCACCATGAGCCATATCTGCAGGCAGCATACAGTTCCCAGTCAACCCTGGGATGCACTAGCCCCCAAAGGCTAACTCAGTACAAGCTCCATCCATCGACCAGGCAGACCCAAGGTTGACTTGAATGAGGACTAGAGATGGCCATGTTCAGGCCATTGTTACAGAACATTGTTACACAGAATCAGTCAGTCCCTGAAATCATGGCAAACACATCCATCAAAGTCCATTGTCCACCCCACATGGGGGCTCAGCTGTCAGCTGGGGCTTGGAGACTTCTATGTATAAAGGGATAGAATAGCAGGTATGGTACCTGCCTAGTGAGCATCAGACCTCAGTTTAATCCCTGGCACTGCATGAGTTCAAGAGTGCTCCCTGAGCACAGAGCCAGGACTCAGCTCTGAGTACCAAACCCCCAACATGTCTAAAATTTAAAAAAAATATGTGGAGCAGAAAGATAGTTCAAAGGGATGAGTGTGTGCTTTGCATGCTGGAGGCCCCAGCTTTATCTCTGAACCACACAGTATCCTACAGTTGATGGCTCAAGTCCTGAGAAATTTGAACCAGGAGTAGTCCAAGAGCACTGTACTAGGAGTAACCCCAGAGCAATACACTGGGATTAGCCCTTGAGCACTGAGTAAAGTACTGCTGAGCACTGGACACTGAGTTAGGAGTAGCCCATGAGCACTGAACCTATGAGCACTGATCCACTAAGCCTGAGCCTGAGAGTAGTCTATGATCACAAGTAGCCCATAAGCACTGAGTTGGGAGTAGCCTGTGAGCACTGAACCTGGAGAATCCCTGAGCGCTGGATCATGAGCAGCCCCAGAGAACTGAACATAGAGTAACCCCTAAGCTCTACTAGGTACTTCCCTAAAGCAAAACTGGAAAACTAACCAAGAGCCAACAGAAAATAATAGCCACCAACTCTCTCCACATAGCCTGGTTGATCCCCTTTCATGGCTGACACCAGACATTTTCAGGCTGATTCCTCTGGGGCCTTCTCAGAAAGGCGGGGGGGGGGGGGGGGGGGGGGGGGGGGGGGGGAGGGGGGAGATTCCCCTTTCTGCATGAACCACAGCAGCCCAGCATCACAATTTGATTTTATCAAACTGCCCAGACACCAAATTTGTTTCAGAACTATAAATCCTGGGTACCTCAATATCTTATGGTTGTGTCAACCCAGTAGAACCCCAGGGAAAATTCCATAGAAATCCCCCAAGCTCAGGGAGCCTAAATAGTAACACAGAAGCTCAACCAGCACCAGCCACAGTCCAGTGAATCCTCAGACACTGACTTTAGTAACACCAGGAGAGATGGAAGTATCATTTCAAATTGACTCTTGTTGGGCCGGAGAGATAGCATGGAAGTAGGGCGTTTGCCTTGCATGCAGAAGGTCAGTGGTTCAAATCCCAGCATTCTATATGGTTCCCCAAGCCTGCCAGGAGCGATTTCTGAGCAGACAGCCAGGAGTAACCCCTGAGCACTGCCGGATGTGGCCCAAAAACCAAAATAAACAAAAATAAACAAAAACAAAAACAAAATTGACTCTTGCTGATCTAAGATTTGATCATTCCATTTGCTTCTGCGTTGTAACAAGCAATATGAAATCAATGTGTTTGTGCCTGAGGAGCAGGCTGGGTGGTGGGTGGGAGATTGAAGACACTGTTGAAGGGAAGGTCACCCTGGAGGTGGGACTGGTGTCTGAACATTTAGTGCCTGAAAAAACTGCATTATGAATAACTTGGTAAATCCCACTGTGATAACAAAAATTAAGGGAAAAGATGGGGCTGAAGAGATAGCATGGAGGGTAGGGCATTTGCCTTGCATGCGGAAGGACGGTGGTTCGAATCCTGACATCCCATATGGTCCCCAGCCTGCCAGCAGCGATTTCTGAGTGAAGAGCCAGGAGTAATCCCTGAGTGCTGCCAGGTATGACCCAAAAGCCAAAAGCTTAAAAAAAAAAAATTAAGGGAAAAGCAAAAAGCAACAGAGAGAGAGACTGGTAGTGACAGGTAGTCAGAGACACTGGCCTTGTATGCCACTAATCTGCTGCATCTCAGCTCCACATGGGCTCCTTGACGTGGCCTAGGAGGCTCCAAGTACTGCAAGGGCCTGAGTGACTCCTGATGACTCAGTGGAACTGCAATCTGGTTGATGGAGAATCACTGAGAAGGGATTCCAGGTTTTCTTGAAGAAGGATGGTTTGGGACCCACCCCCAAACAGAAACAAACAGACATGAGTGTGCTTGCTGGGAGGGTGACTGCCTGGATGTGGGGGGTGGGAGGACTGTGAGCTTCATCTGGATTCTACCCCACATGACAAAGGTTCCAGCAACATCCCTGATCCCCTGTATCAACACATATAGCAGCTGGGCACCGAGTTCAAATAGTCCAGTGATGGCACAGACCAGACAGACAAAGTGAATGGGAAAGGCTCCGGAACACGCCACCAACCAGGCAGAGAAACTGGGAATCCCATGTTGGCTAGCACAGAGGACAGAGACAGTGGGCAAGTATCGTATCCCCCTTTCCCTGCCCAGGGATGAGGCATGAAGGGGCAGTCACACCCTGGATCATGTTCCCCCCCAGGACACACCCCATTTGCATTCCCATTCAAGTCTCATTGTTTTGTTTTGTTTTGTTTTGTTTTGTTTTGTTTTTTGTTTTGTTTTGTTTTGTTGTTTTTTCGGGCCACACCCGTTTGACTCAGGGGTTACTCCTGGGTAAGCGCTCAGAAATCGCCCCTGGCTTGGGGGGAACATATGGGAAGCCTGGGGATCGAACCTCAGTCCTTCCTTGGCTAGCACTTGCAAGGCAGACACCTTACTTCTAGCACCATCTCGCCAGCCCCTCAAATCTCACTGTTTCCCCTCCCCTGCCCGCTCTTGAAGATTAACTATGTCCCCTCATGACTCAAAGGCATCTGGGAACATTGTGTGGCACAAGGAAACCTCCCATGGCCTTGTCACAGTGAGTCTTGGGGAACCAACAGTTGAGTCCAAATGAATCTGTGTTCCTCAGGGAATCTAGAGGGGCACAAGGAGAAGGTCCTGGCAGAACAAAGGCAAGGCAGTGAGCACGCCCTTGTTCAGCCGCCACAGGACCAGGCCCACTGTGCGCATGGGCAGGCCTAACACTCTTGGGCCTATGAGTCTCCTGAGTAGCCCCCACCACCCCGTATTCTTCGGAGCGCATCTCTTACTTCCTCTGTCTTGAAGACGTCCCAGAGGCGAGCGTGCTCGTCCACCAGCCAGGGCCTGGGACTCTCGGGCTTGCAACAGAGCTTAGGTCTAGGCCCCGTGTGGGTGGCCTCGGCTGAATCTTTCGCCTCCATCTTGGAAGAGCCAGACAGGAGGCATCCCGGACCTGAGGAGACAAGAAGGGGTGGACCAGGTCAGATGCCATGAGTAGCCCTCTGGCCACCACTAACGGGCTCCCCAGAGTTGGAGACACAACAGTTCACTGCTCTGGTGCCGCTGGTTTGGCTTTGAACATTCTTGGTTGGAATTCTTTGCAGGAAGTCAGCCCAAGCATTGGCCAGGAAACCCCTGGGAGCAGAGTTAGTTAATTGGGTCAGGCATGGCAATTAACTTAGTCCTGGTCCCCACCAGGACCACCCCAGAAGTGCATAGGAGTTTGGGGGACAATATCCAGGGCTGTACCTAGTGGTGCTGGCTTCCGGGGAGAACATGATGCTGTGAATTGAACTCACTTCCCTGATCACTGAAGCATCGCCATGGCCCCCACTGTTGGTATTTGATTCCGGCAGCTACAGGCAAGGATGCATTTGAGAAATGGACAGTGATATGAACATTCTGTCTGGAGAAGCCTGCGCCAGAGCAGCTGAGGATGGTGATAATACTCTTCAAGCCTCCCTTGATATTTGCGGACGCAGTTTCCCGACTAAACACACACCAGTAATGGGTGGGCTTGATCCTTTGTCCTGGGGTAGAAGGGACCATGATCAACCACTACAGCATTATCCATAATATGGCGCAGAGAGCAAGATATCCTCCAACGGACAACACTCCTCCTGGACATGTCTTGGCTATGCATTTTTCTCAGGCATTGCCACAATTGTAAATGCTGCCTAGAAAGTCAAGCCTCTGCCATCTGCTCCAGCTTAGATCAGCCCAGAGAGGCTCTCCCCCACCACCAGGAAACTTCTCTCCCACTCTAGGTTTTCTACAAAGCAAACCTGGACACAATGTCCTGCCTTCCTTAAACCTAAAATGTGTTTGAGTTTGGGAGAAGTAGTGCAGTGGACAGGGCCTTTGCCTTGCATGTGGCAGACTCAGGCTCAATTCTTGGAATTCCTAACATCCCCCAAGCCCTGCAAGAAGGGATCCCTAAGAGCAAAGCCAGGAGAAAGCCCTAAGCACCGCCAGGTGTGGCCCCCATACAAAAACAAAAACAAATCTTTATTTACTACCCATATTATTTTCTATGATCAGAACAAAGTACTAGGGGGTAGCCACATGCCCCCAAACAGCCAGTAAGTGTCATAAAACTAAGAAAGTCCTTAAAGTTTACTGATGATCACGAGAATGAAATGACCGTCTCAGAACACAAACATTGCGTTCCATTCATTGCGAGTGTCCACTCGGGCCATCTGATAGAAATTACCCGACACTCCCATGGAGTAAACTTCTCAAAACACAGCTTTGAAAATAAGCCCAAGTTCCCCGAAACAGCTGTTTCTTTTGCTAATCCCCAAGAAGCCTGGGTTTGAGAAACCCAAGGCCCATGACAGGATTTACTTTACTTTCTGGGATGGCAACTCACTCTTTTCTCAACATTATATATTTGGGGGTAGAAAAACTGGAAGCTTCCTTTTTATTCGGTGGACTATATCCAGAATTGCTCAGGGGTTACTCATGGCTCTACACACAGGAATTACTCCTTGTGGGTTTGGAAGACCATATGGAATGTCAGGGATTGAATTGAATTGATCACATGCAAGGCAAAAACCCTTCCCGCTGTACTATTGCTCTGGCCAAAAAAATGCTATAATTTTAGTCTTTTTTTCTGCATTAGCCAGGTTATAAAATCAACAGGATATTTCTAGGGCTATGACACTTTCTTGTATGACTCCTGGTTCTGTCAAGGTCCCCCAAGCACTTGGCTGAAAGTATTCCTGAGCACTGTACATAGGGTGTGGCCCTGGCCCCCAAATAAGTAAATAAGTAAAAATCAAATTTTGCTTCAGTCTCTGACACACCTAAAATCTTGTTCCTGGGGCAAGAGCAATAGTACAGCTGGGAAGGCACTTACCTTGCAAGCAATAGACCAAGGTTCAATCCCCAGTAACCCATCTAGTTCCCCAAAGCTGCCAGGAGTGATCCCTGTGTGCAGGCCTGGGAAAAGCCCTGAACACTAATGAGTGTGGCCTAAATTTAAATTAAAAAATGTTGCTTCTTTCTCAGAAACTTGGTTTCTTCTTGTGTTCTTATTGGGAAACTTTGGTCCCATCTGCCCTACACTGGCTCTTTCTCCCTGCTAGATTCTGGCTCTTTCTGCCATTTCTTCTCTTAGACTTAGAGCCAGATCCCTCAGGAACAGAGTGAGGCTGGCCTATATTCAGACAGGACTGTTGGCCTTTATCTCTTGTCACCTTCCCTTCTAGGAAGCCAAACAACCATCAACAATGGGCTTGACAAAAACGACTTAGCTGGACTCCACGGTTCAAAAGAACAACACAGGAAGGGGGCTGGAGTGATACAATAGCAGGAGGGTGCACTTGCCTTACACATGGCAGGACCAAAGTTGATTCCTGGGATCCCATATGGTCCCCCAGGCACTGCCAGGATACCTAAGTGCAGAGCCAAGATTGAACCCTGAGCACTGCTGGCTGTGGCCTAACAATGACAAAAATACACAGTAGAGCACAGAGCAATGGACCCTCTAGGACAAGGGTCTAAAACTTGTGGCCCTCCGTACAACATTTTGTGGTCCTGCCCTAGAGGAATTTTTTTTGTTTTGTTTTGTTTTAGTTGTTTGGGTCACAACCCCCAATGTTCAAGGCTTACTACTGACTTGCACTTAAGGATCACCCTGACTTTGCCTCCTGCAGCCCCCAGGTAAATTGAGTTCGAGACCCCTGCTCTAGGAGATCTGATCTTGGTGCCATTTTGTCTGTTCAGGGGGTGCTGATAATTGAATCCAGGGTGTGCAAGGCCAGTATCTTCTCTGCTGTGCTACTGTTCCAGCTCCAGAAGAGCTGAGCTTGAGTCAGAAGGTTTCAATCTATTCTCTGCCCAACTGCTGGCCACGCTGTCCCCATCTGCCCCATGGAGAGACAGAAAGATGGGACACAGAGAACTTCCTTTCACATATTCTGCCTTCCTCTATCTAGACCAGCAACTTTGAACTTATTAGCCTGCCTGAATTGATTCTGGGGACTCCACAGTGGTAATCAGACGGGAGAAGAGTGGGCAGTCCACAGGCATCTTTCCACCAACTTCCCCTGAGCCGAGATGGTGGGTCATCACAAGGGTTCAAGGATTCCCAAGGATGCAATGCCGAGATCATGCATCCCTTCCCTGCTCGTGCTGGGAACCTTCAGGTCTGTACCCCACATGCTCAGGGACCACAGAGTGCCAGAGTGCCATTTTTTTAAAAAAACAGCTCAACCATCCTTAAAAAAAAAAAAAAAAAAAAAAAAAAAAAGGTGGGTCAAGCAATAGCACAGTGAGTAGGGCATTTATTTGCCTTACACACAACTGGCCCAGGTTCATTTCCCAACATCCAATATAGCCCCTCCCCCCCAGCCTGCCAGAAGTGATTTCTGAGCACAGAGCCAGGAGTAACCCCTGAGCACCCTCTGTATATGGCTTAAAAACTAAAACAAGGGGGCCGGGCGGTGGCGCTGGAGGTAAGGTGCCTGCCTTGCCTGCGCTAACCTAGGACGGATCGTGGTTCGATCCCCCGGTTCCCCATATGGTCCCCCGTGCCTGCCAGGAGCCACTTCTGAGCGAATAGCCAGGAG
>PVKC010039887.1:0-12047 GCA_004027635.1 Crocidura indochinensis | reverse complement strand
ATAGGGTGCTTCTGATGATCCTTACACTTGTGGTTTTATATAAGTTAGCTTTATATCCTAAGGCATGATCTATTCTGGAGAAGGTTCCATGTGGGTTTGAGAAGAATGTATATTCTGTTTTTTGTGGGTGGAGGGTCCTATATAAATCTACTAGCCCCAGTTCTTCTCATTTTTCATTTAGGGCTCTTATTACTTTGTTATTTTTTTGCCTGCTGGATCTGTCCAGCGGTGATAGTGGGGTGTTGAGATCTCCTACTGCTATCACATTTCCCTTCATGTGTTTCTCTAGCTTTGTGAGTAATTGCCTCATATATTTAGCTGAGTCTACATTAGGTGCATAAATGTTGATCAGGGTTAGTACTTCTTGATCTATTGTTCCCCTAATCAGTATGTAGTGACTCTCCTTGTCTCTGATAACTTTCTTGATGTTGAATGCAATTTGGTCTGATATTAGGATGGCTGTCCCTGCTCTTTTTTGTTTTCCATTGGCATGAATAATTGATTTCCACCCTTTTATTCTGAGTCTGTGCCTATTCTGCAGTTGTAGGTGTGTTTCTTGCAGGCAGCAGAAGTCCGATTTATGTTTTCTAATCCAGTTCTCTAGTATATGCCTTTTAATGGGAGAATTTAGACTGTTAACATTTAGGGAGATTATTGACAGAGAGGGCTGTTGTGTAGTTGCATTGTGTTGGGTTGTTGTTGTTGTTACAATCGGGGATTTGGATTGTGTGTTTCATCTTGGACTATGTTCATTAAGATTGGTTTTGTTTGAGCGAACACTACAAGGTCATTTTCATTTGAGAATATTTTTAGACTTCCTTCCCATTTGAATGAGAGTTTTGCTGGGTATTGGACCCTTGGTTGGAGATTTCTTTCATTCAGTCATTTGAATATGTCATTCCACTGTCTTCTTGCTTGAATTATTTCGAATGGGAGATCTGGTTTGATTCTTATGTCCCTTCCTTTGTACTTGAGGTTTTTTTTCTCCCTTATTGCTTTAAAGAGTTCATCTTTCTGTTTGCTTTTTTCCATTTGGATTACTATATGTCTTGGTGTTCTTTTATTAGGATCTAATTTATTGGGGACTCTTTTCCTTCCTGGAATTGCACCTCAGCCTCTTTCCAGAGGGTTGGAAAGTTTTCTGTTATGATTTCCCTGACCACTTGTTCTTCTCCTTTCCTGTTTCCTCCCCTTCTGGTATACCTACAATTCTTAGGCTATTTCTTTTGTCTTTGTTCATTAAGTATTGGACTTTCTGTTCCAGTGCTCTGCCTTTTATTTCCTTGTTGGCTTCCTGGTCATTTTTAGACTGCAGTTTTTCTTCGAGTTGCTCTATGCGCATCTCCAGCAGTGAGATTCTACTCGTGTGGCTTTCTATATTATTTTTTATTTCTTTAAATTCCCTTTGTATGGAGTCTCTCATATTCTGTAGCATTTCTTCTCTAAGTTGGTTGATTTTTTTCTTCCATGGTTTTCTGGTATTCGCTGGCTAGTGCTTCTTTCATCTCGTTTACCATGATTTGCATTTGTTTTTTCATGGCTGTTTTTAAGTCCTCTTCTCTTGGGTCTGTTCGTTTTGGGGGACTTGGAAACCTGTTTGGGTTTCTTTCTAGTTCTGCGGATATTAGGGTCTTCCTTGTTTTAACCATGTTTCTTGCAAATCTTGTTATAGCTCACTTTGTCACCAGTCTAGCTAGATATAGGCGTTTCTGGCTTGTTTGGTGGTTTGCTTCCAATTTTATGGGCTATTTATTATTAAAGGTTTTGGTGTTGGGTCTGAGCCGGTTTGCCCTATATGTTGGTAAGCTAACGCGTTAGCGCGGTTCCCGGCTCGGCGCCTGTAGGCGGGGCTTCACCAACTCAGGTACCCAAGGAGGGACTTCTTGTTCCCTTCCCGGGCAGCCTGGGTGGGGGGGGGGTCCTACCTTGGCTTGGGGAGAGGGGCCGATGAGATCGCGGGTTCCCAGCTCGGCGTGGGTAGGCGGGGCTTCCGAGATGAGCTGCTTTTAGCATCTCCAGGCTCCTCTGCGCTGCTGCAGTCACTACTACTGCTGCAGTCTCTCTGCCATTCTTCTAATTTATTTTCTAAAGCCTGACCACTTGAGTGGTCTTTGCATCAAAGAGACTAAACTTCCCTATAAAGCTCTGAGGTTGATGATTGTTAGTTTCAAGAGCATCAACTAGTCTCTTCTGAATAAAATAGGTTTATTCTAGGAACTTCTGTCTAGTGTTTCCATTTTTCTCTTTTGAACTAAAATATGAATAAATCAGGAATAATTACAATTGAATGGGTAAGAAATAGCCAATACATAACTAGATAAAAAAGGCAGTAAAATATTTTAAGGAAAGTTACAAAGTAGTAGAATATTTTCAATAAGTAGAAGTTAAAAGACAGTTGAATAAGCAAAGTAGAATATTTTGAAGAGAAGCAACAAGCTTTCTCACAGGTTTGTGATGGATCACAGGTACATTTCCTGTGGTAAATTTAAAGTTCACTAAAGCTGCTGCAATATTTAATTTTAAGTGACATTTATAAATATTTACAATATGTATGAATTGATAGAAAGAGAGAACCTACAATTATCTAGGTGTTTAAGTTTTTGGAGAAACCTCAATATGATTAGTTATCGTACCACTAATTTTATTAGTGGTATGACCAGAGGATCTAAGTCCACGAAAGTTTCTGAGGAAATATCAGCTCATAAATAGTAATATTTAGGAGATAGTGAACAGTTGTGGAGCAGAACTTCTTCAAACCCAGATTTTGACATTTACAATGTTCATATAAATTGCAACTCATGACATGGAAGATTACAAAACACTGAAGATCATATGATGAAGTAAGTGAGAATTAGAACAAAACACCTGGGTCCTGGGATATACTGTGACATTGTTTCTGAACCTTCTTTAAGATAAACCCTCATTGAGCAACTATTCCAGGGGACAACATAAATTAACTGCTTTGGGGATTCACCTTGATGCGAAAGCTAACGAGACACTGATCCAGAGATAGAGAAAAAGAGAAGAGAAGCAAAGAAAGGGGCATAGTCTCCCTTTGATGTGTGGTTGTTCTCAAATTTGACTCTGAGCCATCTCTCCTCCCTGACAGAAAGCTCAGTTTAATTAAATTGTCTACTGATCTTGTAGCTATAATTTCACCTACTGTGATCCTTCCTAGGCATCCCTAAGCACAATATTTATGTTAAACTTCTCCCTTGCACCTCATGTCCCCCTTTGCTGACCTTTTCATATCTTTTTATCCCTAGCCTTGTCAACCAGCAGGTATCCCAGTTCTCTTTCCCTGTGTAAATACTATCAAATTGGAATGAAGTATGTCTGGTCATCAACCTTGGACCCATTCTGGTCATCAGCTCTACAGAACATCTTTGCCCTGAACTTGATATGTAAGTTGACCATGGCTGGCCTACTGGATCAACACACTTGGGAAGCTCTATCCCTTGAAATAACCAGTTAATGTAGGAATTTGGGCATATCTTCATTTGTCTCTTTAAACTTTTGTTTCCAGACTGATTATCTATTCTGGTTTATAACCCTTAAGTCTTATGAGACATCTACTATGCAATAATGACTTAATTTTTAGAAAAATGCAAACAGTAAAGCTTTTTTCTCTTTGAATTAAACATGAATAAAGCAGGCCGGCTCATTATAAGTGAAGAAGAAATTGATATACCACAAGAGGAAATAAGGGGAGCAGAATATTTTAAAGAAAAAAGTTTACTCTAGGTAGAAACTTGGTTCTCTATAGACCGCTGTGTGTTACATTTACATCTTGGCAAAGTGTACAGAGCAACATTAATAGGAACCTAGGACTGAACTTATACAAAATCAGACATGCCAGCCCTTTTATGAAGAGAGTCTGATTAGGTTGCCTACTTTCTACCAAACTTACTCTGCCTGCCTACTTGCAAATTTTTCCTTTACACTCAATATATTTCAAGGTTCTTTGCTTTTCAAAACTGCAGTAATTTATCTTGCAGACAGAAGAGTGTAAAATGTGAACTAATTAAATTAGAAATACTCATTTAATGGGAAGCTAACAGCAGAAACTACTGTAGAGACTTTATAGCCACTGCATCAATAACATATTCTTCTCCCACATGGATCATATTCATTGAGTGCTTTCATTCCACTAATCATTTATTCTTTTTGTAACCTTTGTAATTATACAGGAATTTTTATAGAATGTGTACATTTTACTCTATACCTTTAGATTTTAGGTATGAATATCCTTCTTATACTTCTCATTCAATGTGAATGTTTACTCCAATTTTCTTCAAATTTAGATTGATTGCTTTATAAGATGTTTTCATAGTAATAAAATTAAGTGACTTAACTTGAAAATTCTCAGGAAATGATTTTAAGAGATTTATTTGGGCATAGATTTTAATTTGTTATGAAAATATTAAATTTAAATATTAAAACATTAAATACAATGAAATTGACTTCCAAAATATTCAGCAGCAAAGAACATAGAATCCCACTGAGTGTAGTAAAAAGGCACAAATAACCAATAAATGGAATAAAGACAGATTATTAGGTTAATGACATAGACTTGAATATCTTGACACTGAGCCTTAGATATATGAAGTAATTAATCTCTAAAAGGAGGGGTAAAGGGTAAAATAAATACAAAGGTGAGCAAGGAAATCCTCTTAAACAAGTGATAGAGGGAAAACTTATCAACTACATGCAAAAAAGTGAACTCAGACTTCTCTTTTACACTTTGAATTTAAGTCAAATAAAAATAGCTTAAAGACCTTGCTACTAGACCTGAAAACATAAGGAAGAAAATAGAGGAAACTATAGAGAAAAATGTAAGCCAATACTCTATGTCATTGATGCTAAATGCATATTCAAACATGAAACACCACTGGCCAAACACATAGAAGCAAGGATAGACAAATAAAACTATATTATACTAAGAAGCTTTTGCACCTCAAAGCAAATGATGAAAAGAATACAAAGAAATTTGCTTATACATGAATGGATATAGAGAGTATTATGCTGGAACAGAGTCAGAAGAGGGATAGACTTAGAATTCTCACATTCATTTATGGTACCTAAATAAAGATAGTATGGTAATAATATCCAGAGACAACAGAGAACAGGGCCAAGAAAGCCAGTCCATGATAGGAATTTTGACACAAATGGGGGGGGGGAAGGGTGGAGTGCAGAGAAGGAACAACTATGACAATAAAAGTTAGAATTGATTACTCTGGACAAGAACTGGGTACTAAAATCTGAGAAGATGAAGGGAAATGCTGGAGGAAAATGGCGGTGGTAAATGTGTAGTGGTGAAGGGTGTTGTACACTGTATGACTAAATATCATGCATAAATAACTTTTTAACTGTGAAAAAACAACTGTATTAACAACTTCGTAAATATTTGTGTTTAAATAAAATAATTTTAATAATATAAAAAACAAATATATAATATAATAATATTGTGAATGTTTAATGAGAAGAGGAATCTCTACACACTTTAAAAATATGAACAGATGTTCTGGTGTGAAACTGAGAGAATAACTGAAATCAAGGTATCTAAAAGAAAGAGTTTTAGGAAGAAAGAAAAGCTCAAAGGCATGATTGAATAATGTTTCAGAAATAGAAAGACTGACTTTAAAACCAAATAAAAACAACATAAAAAAACCCAAATAACTAATTTTCTTCTCTGCTTGTAGAAACTCCAACACAAGCCTAGGAATGTACTGTGGATATGGTGGCTAATATGAATTACTTTTCTCTGTGGATAAAGAATCTAATACGCACTAAATAAAAGAGATTAATACTCACACCATTCTCAAATGTGATAAATGAGCCTCTGAAATATACATTTTAAATATGAATCAATCTATCAAGCTTTATCAAGTATGAAATCTTAAAATATCCGTTATTGAACTTGACTTACACCAGTACAGGCCATAATTTAATATCCCCAAATAAATAACATAACCAGCCTGGATCTAAAATAATCTAATCTAGGATAAATCTCTCTCTGGAGGGTTTCAGGAAAAGTAGTGATGAAATCCAAATTTTGTCACTGAAACATCTTTATTTGTCAAATCTTCATGCCCACACTAGCCTAGGACAGACTGCGATTTGATCCCCCAGCGTTCCATATGGTCCCCCAAGCCAGGAGCAATTTCTGAGCACATAGCCAGGAGTAACCCTAAGCATCACCAGGTGTGGCCCTAAAACCAAAAACAAAAATCTTCACACAATCATTAACAGTGCTGAAAGTAACAAGACCCATCATATATATTCAAACCAGAAAATTTGTATAGTGCTAAGTGGGTCCCTTCTCTTTTAATTTACTTTGAAATGAACACAAAAGAAATGTTGACATTTCCAAGAATGTTGTTTGGCTTTCAGTGTAAAGTCTTATGAGAGGTGGATGTTTGGTGCTCTAAAGAAGAATTTAGGCTAGAGATGAAAAGATCTCAATAATGCACATGATTTTATTAACCAAGAAAGTGATAGAAGATAGTTTTGCTCTGATTCTTACTTTCTCAGTTTCCAAAATTTTAAATTAGGGATGAGGCACAACTAGAACACCACAGGAAGAACTGGCCACAAGGTAAACTGAAGTGTGGTCCAAAAGATGGAAGAAGTGGAAGAAGTGGGACCAGCATACCACAAGAAGAGCTGGCCATGAGATAAGTCTGAGCTCTGTCCACTATGTGTAAAAGACAGGACCAGTGCTTGCTTGGCAAGAATAACATGGCTATTCTGTGCATTTCTTCTAGTCAATGAGCCTCGGTATTACACTTAAGAAACATCACATTGTGTTTGTCACAATGGGGGAAATAAAGCAGAACACTACCATTTTTAGTGAATAAAGATGGTAGTTCTGAAGCTCCAACTAGTTATATTCATCTATATAGTCTCTCTGATAAGAACTTTAGAGAGGAAATGTTTATAATCAAAGAACTCAAAGAAACCATGTAATGAACATCCATTAAGATACAAGTAGATATGAGAATAGAAATTACAAACAAGTAAACAGAAAGAGCTGAAAACTTGATAGGCAAAATATAAACTCACTAAATTGCTTCACCAGCAGATTACCAGCTGCTGAGGACAGAATCAATTCATTGGAAGATGAACCACATAACACTTTCATAAAAAAGAAGAGTTTTGAAAAAAAAAAGCTTTAAAATAAATGAACAGAAGGTGGAAAAAATATCCTCAAAATTAATGAACATATGACAATAGAAATGTGAGATAAATTCTATAGTAACAACATAAGAATCATTGGGCCCAGGAGATTTAGGAATAAAACTCCCATGAAGAATAAACAAGAATATCATTGCTGAAAAGTTCCTAGTGCTAAAGAGTACATGTACCCACATTCTGGATGCCAGCTTTAAAAGAGACCAAAAGAAATGCACCCCAAGGCATATCCTAGTACAATGATGAAAACACATATAGAAATAGAATACTGAAAGCAGCAAGATTAAAAGGGGAAATTATATACAAAGAAGCCTCTTTAAAATTTACAGCAGATTTATCACAAGCAACCCTCCAGGCCTGAAGGCATTCGTGAGATATAGTGAAAGAAACTCAATGAAATGGATGCCTTCCCCCAAATACTTCACTGAGCCAGACTTTCATTCAAGTTTGAAGGAAGAATACACAGCTTCATGAACAAACAACAGCTCAGAAACTTTACAGACTCGCTGAACCTTAAAAGAACTGAAGGATCTATTTTATTTAAGGCAAGGAACCAAACAAGCAGACCAAAATTCTACCCAAAAATGACACAAAGTCCCACAGCAATAATGTCTAAATATCAACGACTAAATGTACCAGTTAAAAGACAGAGTGGCAAAATGGATCAGAAAATTGAATCTAGGGCCGGAGTGGTGGCACAAGCAGTAGGGCATTTTCTTTGAATGCACTGACCTAGGACGGACCACGGTTTGATCCCCCGGCATCCCATATGGTCCCCCAAGCCAGGAGTGATTTCTAAGCACATAGCCAGGAGTAAACCCTGAGCATCACCAGATATAACCCCCAAAAAACAAAGCAAAACAAAAAAATCCAACATTTTGCTGCAAGAAACTCCCCTATGTAGTCAATGAAAACACAGATTCAAGCCAAATGTGTAAGGATAATCTTCAATCAAACAACCCCCTTACAAATGCTGGGGACCATATTAATATAGACAACATAGACTTCAGTCCTAGAAAATTTATAAGAGGCAGATATGACCATTTCTTTATAATTAAGAGGTGTATATATCAAGAAGAAATCACATTCCTAAACGTATATCCACCCAATGAGGATCCAGCAAAATACTTAAAACAACTGCTAATAAGGGCCAGAGCAGTGACACAAGTGGGGCGTTTGTCTTGCACACACTGGCCTAGGATGAACAACGGTTTGATCCCTGGCATCCCATATGGTCCCCCAATCCAGGAGCAATTTCTGAGCGAATGGCCAGGAGTGACCCCTGAAAGTCACCCCCAAAAATGTTTTGGGTGTGGTCCCCAAAAAACAAAGAACAAAAAAGACCCCCCTAATAGACATGAAGAAAGACATTAATAATAAAAGAATAGTGTTGAGTCACATCAACACAGTTCAGTCACCTCATGATAGATCAACCAAACTAAATCTTAACAAAGATATACTGACTTTGAAGGAAAGAGTGAAGGCTTTAAAAATGGAGAATGTGGCTTAATAGATTGTGTCTTAATACATATGGGTCTCTCCATCCCTAGAAAGTGTGATATACATTCTTCTCCATAGCACATGAACATTCTCCAAGATAGACCAAATACTGGGCCATAAAACTAACCTCCATAAAACCAAGAGGAAAGAAATAGTTTCAAATCTTCTACAACAATGTTACATGAAAATAGAAGTGAATTCAAATAGGCACAAAGACTTTAACACCTGGATATAAAAAAGCTCACAAATGAACAGCAGTGGAACACAGTAAGTCAGAGACTATTTGAAAAAGAAAATCAAAATATTCCTATAAACAAGTGAGAATAAAGACGCAAATTACCAGAATCTATGTGACAGAACAAAATGGAGTTAAGAGGAAAATTTATAACTTTGCAAGCATTCTTCAGAAAGAAAAGAAAGTCTACATAAATAACTCATAATACACAGCTAAAGAAATTGTAAAATGTCCAACAAAAATGAGCCAAAAGCAAGTAGGTGAAAGGAAATAAAAATTAGAGCAGAAATAAATGATATGGACAACCCAGAAGACAAATCAAAATATGAATGGAAACAAGAGTTGGTTCTTTGAAGGAAAAATAATCTGTGAACCTTTATAAAAACTACAAAAAGAGAAACTTTAATAAAGCATATCAAAAATTAAAAGGGGTCACTACAATTACTAGAGGAATTCAAAGGAAAATCAAGATTACTTTGAGAGACTTTAATCCCCACCCCCAAAATACACAAGAATCAAAAGATATAAATAAATTATTGGGCTTATCTGCCTCCCAATTTTAAGCTAATGTCTTCTGTATAATTAAAAATAATGTTTGGGGTCCCGGGAGATAGCATGGAGGTAAGGCGTTTGCCTTTCATGCGAAAGGTCATCGGTTCGAATCCCGGTGCCCCATGTGGTTCCCCTTGCCTGCCAGGAGCAATTTCTGAGCATGGAGCCAGGAGTAACCCCTGAACACTGCCGGGTGAGACCCAAAAACAAAAACAAACAAACAAAAAAAAACAAAAAAGAATAAAGTTGATTTATTAGTAGAAGATACTAAATAACAAAATTTGGTAGATGCTAGTGGAACTACAGGTATAGAAAGGTGAGGCCACATTACCTAATAGGCATCAAGGAGGTGGCATGGCTAGAGCTAGCATATCTGCAACAGATAATAGGAATCCCTCTTGTCTGTAACATCATCCTTAAGATCTTGGGAACGGTAAAAAAACAATGTCACTGGTGGGAACAGTAGGAGGACCTACATTCAGAGATCCTTAAACAGTCCCTAAGAAGAGTTCTAGCAAAAAATATGAATATTCCAAACAGTGAATAGGAAAGATTATGCTCCAAATTAAACAGACAACTGTACGAAAGGAAAGTCCTCAGACATAAGTAGTAAAGCAAAGAATTATTTTTAAATTATTTGTCTTACCTCTAGATCCAGAACTATTATACAGTTTTCTAAGACAGGGATCCTGAACCAAGGCTGAAAAAGAAGAAAATATAAACGTGTTCATTGTTATTATGCTTTTCACTCCCAAACCATGTATGTTGTCCTCCAAACCACTTTTCATGAAATTGTCATACAATCCAGAGAGGACATTTTTTTACTCCAAGTAACTGGTCCCAGAGATCTTAATGCTTTAAATAAACATAAGGGCTAAAAGTAAGAATTAAAAGCATGTTTCTAAATCAGTTTGTGCCCTTGAGAGCCATTTGAAATTTTTCATGACTACAAGTCAGTTGTTTCAGTGAAGAACATGTATGTAAGGACTGAATAAAAATGCCCCCAAATATGACTTTTCCTGGAGGTTGATCTAAACTTTCAGAGTGTAGTCTGTGTTACAGATCACATTCTATTGCAGATATACTAGCTCTCTCTATTGAATGTAGAGCAAAATCCATATTCCCTGAGCCCTGCCAGCCTCCTTGATCATGCCTATTCCTAAGTAATGTGGCCTCCACCTCTCTATACCTGTACCTTTACCAGCAACTACCAAGTTTTGTTATTTAGTGTCTTCTACCAATGGATCAAATTTATTTTTAATAACACAGAAGACACTGGCTTATTCTGACTCTCTGGATAACTTCTAATTCAACCTCATTTGTTCTGCTGATCCTAGTAGGATTTTGTTTACACCATTCCTCTCCTATTTTCATACTCATCTTTCTTTCCATACATAATATCATGCTGAATACAAGTTTAAAATCTGATGCAAGTTTAAAATAGATTGTTATTCATGGCAACTAGATTTCATCAGGTATAAGGTATAGTCCCTGAGAAAATAGTTTGCATTGTGACTAACACAGGTTTCCATTCTTAGACTGAGCCACAAATGTTATAGTTTGTAACTATGAACCTTTGTAAAAAAAAATGATGTTTCATTAGGAAAAAGCCAATCAGAGTTACTATGTAGATTATAGATAATAAATATGTGTGATGATGTGTAATGCATATAAAGTTCTAACAGAATGCCTCATATATAATGGGTGCTCAATAGTTCTAGCTGTCTATGAAAAATAATTAGCTCTAGGGACGTATTTTCACATGGGCAAAAGTTTCACATATATTTGCAATCAGAATGCAAGATCAAAGACTACACAATTCCCATGATGAGGTGTTTAATTAGGAACAATGGTAAAGGTAATGCATCTGGATTGGTTACAGATAGCTAATAGGCTAAAGTGCTAAACATAGCTAAATATAGCTGCAACTGAAATCTCGTCTGTTCTATAAAAATAAAATCTGAAAGTCACCACTGCTAAGCAAAAGAGACGAGAACAACTGGTGCAAATGCTCTCCTCCTTGCTACTGAATGATATAGCACACCTGTCAATGAATAAAACATCTACTCTCAGCAATCAAGCAATAGATTTTTAAAGAGTCTTGCCATTTATCAGTTAAGCTATTGATTAGCCATGAAAGGTCATGCATCAGAGGAAAAATGAATGGGAGAGCTGAGATTCAATATGTGAGGCAAAATATGCTGGGAAGGATGTTGGTAACATTTAAAATAGCCTCAAAGTATGAAAAATCATACATATAACTACATGCCAGAGGATTTTTGATTGCTCAGTAATACATGTATAAGGCAAGCAAAAGAAATATATATTAATTAAAGGAACCAAGGCCAATTGCCTCCAAAGTACACCCTTTAGGCAGAATATTCAAATGATAAGTGACTACTTTGCATTTTAATAAAGGGGAGGTTAGTTGGGCAGTTATGACTCCATATCTAAGGTGTTTTCAAATGCTAGTTCAACCTCATAGTTTTATTCAAATTCTCTTGTTTTTTGTTATTGAAAAACAATTTTACCTTTAGAACATACTTAAAAGTGGTGTCCTAGTTAA
>PVKC010039886.1:0-12443 GCA_004027635.1 Crocidura indochinensis | reverse complement strand
TTTTTTTTTTCTGTCTTACTGGATCTTATATATTTTTCAGTTTCAATCAGGTTTCAGAAAATTGCATGATTTAATCATTCCTTGTAACTACACAGTATTCCATTGTGTTTAAGTGCCATATCTTCACAATCTTTTAATCTGTTATTGAACATCTAGATTGATCCCATAGTTGAATCATAGCTAATTTATTCATTGCAATAATGAATAATGGTGTGTCTATGTCCTTTTGTATGAATACTTTTAAGTACTGGAGTTAAATACCTAAGAGTGGAGTTGCTGGGTCATATAGCAACTCAATTCTAAGTTTGCTGAGGACTATCCATACTATTTTCCACAGAAATTGAACTAAACAACATTCCTCCCAGATGAGAGCTCCATTTTAACCACATCCCACCAGCACAAATTTTCCTATTATTTTTGAACTTTTCCACGCACACTAGTTTAAAGGATATCTCATTGTTGTCTTGATATGAATTTCTCTAATTATAAATGATACTGAGCACTTTTTCATGTGCCTCTTGGCAATTTGCTTGTCTATCTCTGAGAAATTTCTGTTCATTTCTTCCTATTTATGAATATAATTTTTAAATTTGCTTGTATTTATCTTTGTTAATACTATATATGTATACATATATCCTGGATATTAAGCCCCTTTCTATGCTGAATAAGAATACTTATTTCCTATCCAGTTAGCTGTCTTTTCATGTTAGCTCATATTTACACTTTTTCCAGCACTATTCGGAGTAGAGGATATTTTTTGCTCCACTTTAGGTTCTCAGCTTCCTTATTAAAAATTAACTGTCCCTATCTAAAACATTTTGTTTGGGGGTATTCAATTCTGAAGCACTGATCAGAGAGCCTATCTTTATTTTGGTCCTATACAGTTTTGATCACTATAGCTTTATAATACTGCTCCAGATTGGGTAGAGATACCTCCATTATTTTTTGCATTTATTTTCAAAATGGTTTTTGCTATTTGTGGTCTCTTACACAAACTTTTATATTGATTTTTCTTGGACCTTGAAGAATATTGTCTGAATTAGAATGAAGATTTCATTGAATTTCTGTATCTTTTGTGGATAGTCATCTTAACAACATGGATTCTTCTAATCCATAAGAATGGAATAATTATTCCATTTACTAAGGTATTCTAACTTTTAAAGTTACCATGGTATAGGTCTCCTGTAATTTGTTAAATTGATTCTTTGATATTTATGTTCTTGGCTACTATTTTTTTTTTTTTGGTTTTTGGGTCACACCTGGCAGTGCTCAGGGGTTATTCCTGGCTCCATGCTCAGAAATTGCTCCTGGCAAGCTCGGGGGACCATATGGGACACCGGGATTCGAACTGATGACCTTCTGCATGAAAGGCAAACACCTTACCTCCATGCTATCTCTCCGGGCCCTCTTGGCTACTATTTTAAATGAAATAGATTTCTTGATCTTTTTCTATTCTGATTCATTTTTTTGTACATAAGAATGCAACCAATGTTCGTATATTGGCTTTGAAGTCAGCTACTTTGTTGTATTGATTTATTGATTCTAAGGGTTTTTATTTTAGACTCTTTATGCTCTTCTATGTCTATTGTCATGTCATAATAATGTCATTGTTAATAGTGATAATTTGACTTATTTATTTTTAACCCTTTTTATTAGTTTTTCTTGCCAATTTGCTATAACCACAACTTCTAATACTATATTGAATAAAAGTGGAAATAGTAGAAATCCTAGTTTTGTGCCTGATTACAGTTTTTCACCATGAAAAAAGGTACTGACTGTTGGTTTGTTATAGGTGCCCTTTAATATTTTGAGGAAAGTTCCCTACATCACTATTTTGTTGAGGGTGTAAAAAGAAACAAACTGGTTGGAGATTCACCTTGGGTGGCTCAGGGTTCAATCCTGCTAGGGGGATCATATGTGGTAGATATGGATCAAACCACTGTCACCTGCATGTAAGCCCTACCTGAGGTGCTATCACTCTAAACATGGTAAACTTTAATTTAAAATAACAAAAGTGGGGCTCAGGAGATAGCATGGAGGTAAGGCATTTGCCTTTCATGCAAAAGGTCATAGGTTCGAATCCCAGTGCTCCATATGGTCCCCCGTGCCTGCCAGGAGCAATTTCTGAGCATGGAGCCAGGAGTAACCCCTGAGCACTGCCGAGTGTGACCCAAAAACCAAAAAAAAAAATAAATAAATAATAATAATAATAATAATAATAAAGTTAAAAAAATAAAATAATAAAATAACAAAAGTATTAACATTATTGATTTGCAGTAAAATGCAGTAAATTTAAGTAGTTGCCTTAAAGCAGACTCTAATTATTAGCAAAATAATTATAGGAACTGCACATCAATTAAACAGTGGTGGGCATTTGTCTTGCATGCAGCCGACCAGGTACAGACCTAGGTTCAATCCCTGGCATCCCATATGGTCCCCCCAAGTCTGCCAGGAACAATTTCAGAGCACATAGCCTGGAGTAACCCCTGAACAATGCCAGGTGTGGCCCAAAAAACAACTCCAAAAATAAAAGGTTTCTGTAAAACTAAAATAATTTATGCTTTATACATTATTGAACTGAGCAAACTTAAATTTCATTTTGTGAGATCTTTAATTATGATGATTTTAAAGTCTCAATTTGCAAAAGTTTATTTATTTTTATGTTTCACATTAAAAGAAATTCATAGGAAAATACTGACAAAGTGAATGTTCATTAGAAGAGTTTGAAATTAAAAAACTGCAGAATGTATGGATAATATGACTCTCAGAAATAACAATATAGGAACTGGAGTGGTAATCCAGAGTGTAGGGTATCTGGACTCTGCTGATCCTGGTTCAATTCCCAGTATCCTATATGGTCCTCAGAGCCCACCAAAAGTGATTCCTAAGCACAGAGCCAAGAATAACCCCTAAGTACTTCGAATGTGGCCCACAAACAAGTCAGAAAACAAAAGCAAAATTAAATAACAATATATAGGGGCAAAGAAATAGTAAAAGACCTAAGGTGTTTAAAATTAAATTCTGAACTGCATATGATCCTCAGTACATAGTCAAGACTGAAACCCAGAGATAAAGCCAGGAATAAGTACTAACAACTGTGAAGTGTGGGTCGGAAGGGAGAAAGATGGAAAAGAGAGTGGCAAGAGAGAAGCAAAGAGGAAGGGGGAACTAGGAAGCAAGGCAAAAGAGAACAAAATACTGAAATTTTCTACATGAAGCTGAATAAACTTTATAGAAGATAAGCAACATATTAGTGATTTTTGTTTGAAAAAAATCTTTCATTTTTTCATATTTCACATTTATTTTTCTATTTTTAGGTAAAGTGTCACCTGTAGGAAGCAATAGAGGAGGTTGAAATAATTTAGAAAGTAAAATGTTTGCATTTCTCTCAATAAAGTATAAAAATAAATGATTAAGTATTTGTTTTTCTCATGAACAATATGCTTCATAAATGTGCAAGGAAGTTTTTCTATATATAAAAATATAAACATAGTATGTTACTATGATTTTGGGATTTCAGAGAATTTATGCTTCAGAAATTAAGATATATCTCCTGGAGTCAATAAAAAGGATACAAACTGGCATTTGTTCACAGGTCTACTAACAGGAAAATTAATTACCACCTGAACAGCCTCACTAATTCCAGAAAATTCTGGTATCCCGGAAAGTAAAAATATTTTATATTCAAAACATAAATTAGAGTCTAATGGCAACACTTTGCCATATATCCTGGTCCCTGAGAGATCAGACGAACTTAATCTGAGATTCCTTCAGTAAAGTTTAAACCAGTTCTGGAATTCATACAGGTCAGCAACAACTCAATGTCCAAGGCTATATGGCACATGTGAAAATTGACCTAGACTGCTTTTTTGGTACATGATTAAACATGAATAATAATATAATCACTGATGTATGTAATTATAATTGGAGTAATATTTAGAACACGAAGAAAGGTCAATGCATAAATTTAAGAAGAAAATTACCTGCATTTCTAAAGAAGCATGATGAATAGTGGAAATTTTTAACTGTTTGGATTCAACTGTGAGTTAATGTAAATTATTTTTCTCATAGTGCTAGAATTTCCTAAGAGTACCAGCTATTTTGTTAGTTATGACTTTGGGGGGGGGTTTTTTGGACCATACCAAGAATGTGTATACTTTTTGGTTTGTTTGTTTTTCGGGTCACACCTGTTTGATGCTCAGGGGTTACTCCTGGCTAAGCGCTCAGAAATCACCCCTGGCTTGCAGGGACCATATGTGAAGCCAGGGGATCGAACCGCGGTCCTTCCATGGCTAGTACTTGCAAGGCAGACACCTTACCTCTAGCGCCACCTTATTGGCCCCGAATACTCTTGATTCTACATTCAGAAAACATACCTAGGGGCAACTGAGAGATCTTACAGGAGGAGGATTTAATTGGTTCCTTACAGGGAAATGCCTTAACTGATGAAATCTCTCTGGCCCAAGAATTCCTGGTGACAGCAATTTTCATTAAATGGTATAAAAAAACAAATTTATGAACTTCATTTCATTTTATATGGTCAAATTAATGAGAGTATTCAATAGAGTAGCAGTAAAATCACCAGAAGTCAACATAAATCTGCATCTGGAGATGCTGTTGGGAAATGCTTTTCCAAAAGGTTATCTTGTGCTTTTGCATATATTGCAAGGCAGTTACAAGACTGATTTTCTCTGAACTATGATGGAAGTAACTGGAAGGCATGAAGAAAACTTTGCTCCAGAATCTAAAGCAAACATACTTATTTTCTTAAGTAATACTTCTTTCAGGAATAAAGCAAAGGATGCTTATTTTCATTATGAAATGTAAGGGTTCTAAAACACAGTTTCTTTTTCATTTGTGTATTAATGAATTTAATGGTTACAAGCATGCTTACAAACATGTTTGTAGTTGGGTTTCAGTCATAAAAAAGTACACACCTCTCCCTTCACTACTGCAACCAGAAATGTTCCCATATCTTCCTCTACCACCTTTGCCTGTCTTCAGGACAGGCATTCTACTATCACTTACTAACATTGTCATGATAATTGTTGACATAATCATTTCTCTTAACTGCATTCACTAATTTTTATGGTAAGCTTCATATCATAGGCTCATTCTTTCAAACCCCATCTCTATTGTCTCTGGGTATTATTACCATACTATATTTTATTTATTTTAAATCCTACAGATGACTGAGACTATTTTATATCAATCTCTCTCCCTCTGATTCATGTCTCTGCATGTCCATCCATTACAGGAAATTTTTATGACTTAATTTTCCTGACAGTTGCAAAGTTATTCCTTTTTTGTGTGTGTGTGTGTGGTTTTTGGGTCACACCCGGCAGTGCTCAGGGGTTACTCCTGACTCCATGCTCAGAAATTGCTCCTGGCAGGCACGGGGGACCATATGGGGCACCAGGATTCGAACTGATGACCTTTTGCATGAAAGGCAAATGCCTTACCTCCATGCTATCTCCTGGGCCCCACAAAGTTACTCCACTGTATATATTTGCCACAGTTTCTTTAGTCATTCACCTGTTGTGGAGCATCAGGATTATTTTCAGATTCTGGTTATTGTAAATAGAGCTGCAATGAAAATAGAAATGCAGAGGGCATTTTTGTATTGTGTTTTTGTGTTCATAGGGTATATCCCTGGTTATATGATGACACTTTGGAGATGAATCATATGGAAGCTCAATTTCTAGCTGTTTGAGGAATCTCCATATTGTTTTCCATATAGGCTGGACTAGACTGATTGTTGTTGTTCTTTGTGATGTGTGCCACTCTCTTCATTTGGAACAATAAACACCCAATAGCTAAAGCAACCCTAAAAAAGAAGATGGGAGGCATCACTTTCTGCAACATTAAAATGTACTACAAAGCAATAATCATTAAAGCAGCATGATATTGGAATAAAGACTGACTCTTGGATCAGTGGGATAGACTTGAATATTCAGAGAATGTTCTCCAGACATACAATCAATTAATCTTTGATAAATGAGTAAGAAACGCAAAGTGGAGCAAGGGAAGCCTCTTCAACAAGTGATGCTGGTACAACTTGTCAGCCACAGGCAAAAAAGTGAACTCAGATCTCTATCTAATAACATGCACAAAGGTCAAGTCCAAATGAATTAAAGACCTTGATATCAGACTTGGAACTATAAGATATATAGAAGAGCATATACACATATACAAAACATTTCTGACATAGAGACTAAAGGCATCTTCAAGGAAGAATCCCCACTGTCCAAACAAATGGAAGCATAGATAAACAAATGGGACTACATTAAACTGAGAAGCTTCTTTATCCCCAAAGGAAACAGTGATTAGGATACAAAGGCTACCCACAAATTGGGAGAAACTATTCACCCAATACCCAACAGATAAGGGACTAACATCAAAGATATGCAAGGTACTGGTAGAACATAACAAGAAAAAAGAATCTAACCCCATCAAAAAAAATGGGTAGAATAAATGAGCGGACACTTCCTCAAAGAAGATATACAGATGCCCTAAAGGCACATGAAAAATGTTCCACATCACTCATCATCAGGGAGATGCAAATCAAAATACAGAATTAAATCATATTTTTATGTTACATAACTCACTGCATGTGCATGTTCTTTCTGTTTCGCTTCACATAAATATAGGGCATTTCACTTGAAGGTACATTTTAAAAACTGTACAATGACTACCACTACAAAGATGATTAATAAATGTAAATTTTTTAAACCATGAGGCTCATGTAATTTTCCAGCACCCAGAAGATGTTGACAGACAACACAATATATGAGAATAAAACATTCTATTTGTTCAGGATTTTTGACAATTTGATAAAGAATTATACATAATCTGCTTATATAGATTCTGATATAATTAGTGATCTTATAATAAAAACTCTTAGATATCATTACTCTCATGCATATCATATCACTCAGCACATAGCAGATGCGTAATATGTATTGACAGAGACTAGTGAATTATTTATTTAAAAATTATCCTATAATAATTTGTCACAGCTAAAATCATAATGTCATAAAATGATTATATGACCAAAGAAATAGTCCAGTCTAATGGAGCACTTAGCAGAACTACAGTACTGATAAAATGACTAAACTTTGTGCTTATTTTTATATTGTTACAAACCAGTAGATGTCAGTGTGATCTTGCTGCATTAATAAGACTAGTATAACTTTCCTTCTAAAGTGAAATCTTTTCTTAAATATTATATTGTGGAGTCCTTAAAATAATTCTCCTTAGAATTAGGTTTTAATAAGTGATGAAATCTTTTAATACATAAATTTATGCCATTTAAAGGTAAGACTTTGATAGCATGAGGTCAATATTAATTTTTCTATATATTTAATTAAATCAAATAAAATTATATAATTTTATTTAGGTTAAAAATAAAATATTTTATATACTTAGATATATATAGACATAAATATATATTCAGATAATTGAAGTTCTTTGGTTTTTTCTTTTGTTATTTTTTTTGGTTTTGGTTTTGGTTTTTGGGTCACACCCAGCAACACTCAGGAGTTACTCCTGGCTCTATGCTCAGAAATCGCTCCTGGCAGGCTCGGGGGACCATATGAGATGCCGGGATTTGAACCGATGACCTTCTGCATGAAAGGCAAACACCTTACCTCCATACTATCTCTCCGGCCTAAATTCTTGTTTTTTGAGAATAAACAAGGTATAAATAAGGCATAATTAAATATATAATCCAAGTAAATAAAATAAAATGAAAATTTATATTCAATTAATATTTAGTTCTTTTTTTTTTTTTTTTGGTTTTTGGCCACACCCGGTGACGCTCAGGGGTTACTCCTAGCTATTCGCTCAGAAGTTACTCCTGGCAGGCACGGGGGACCATATGGGGAACCGGGGGATCGAACCGCGGTCCGTCCTAGGTTAGCGCAGGCACCTTACCTCTAGCGCCACCGCCCAGCCCCAATATTTAGTTATTTTAATCCAATAAATATTTTTAAAAGATTAAATAACTAAGTAGAATTTTTTTTATTTATTAAGTAAAAAGAAGTAGATGTAAATCAGTAGTAAACAGCAATGACTTGTATGTAGGAGATGTGGTTTTAATACCCGGCACTGTGATATATAATATATATGTATATATGTTTCCCACCCTTTCTTTTGGTAAATTTAAATAGCTAACTTATTGGGCCATAAATAGATAGTTCAACAAATAGACCACCTACCTGGCATGCAGCCAACCCAATTTCTATCCCTGACACCCTAATCTCTGCCAGGAGTGATCCCCAAGTGTAGAGACAGGAAAACACCAAGTACCACGAGGTGTGGTGAAACAATCAAAAGTAATCATCTAAGTTATTGATATTACTCTTAAACATACTTTTCTAATAGAATAAAAACAGAAAAATCTGCAACATTGGTAAATATATAACTTACCATTATCTGAGCATCATTGATAGCTTATTTTATCAGATAAATTTACATATTAATTACATATAGCATCCTATTATCTCTGATCCTACCATCATATATCAACATAATTTATTATGATAATTGTAGATCTTGAGACCTCTATTAAAGAACCATACAGTATATACTTTACTGTTGACCTTCTTTTCTTCAACTTTTGTTTGTTTGGGAGCCACACTTGGAAATGCTAAGGACATTCCTGGCAATGCTTAGGAGTCTATATGTGGTGTCAAAAAGAAAATACTGCTCTTCTATGTGCAAACTATTTTCCATAAACCCCGTACTGTCCCCTCAAATTATTTTTATTATTTACTAATTGAGGTTAAAATTATTTAAAGAATAAGAAAATTTTACAAGGAAACACCACTTTTTAGTTGCTGATATGCACCTCTTGGATCTGTGCTGACACAGCTGATCGTACTGCGATGATTAAAGAAGTCTAGAAATCTGTAGAACCAAGCAAAAATTTTGGACCTGTGAACTACTTGTCAAAATGTTATAGTAATTAGGAGATGAATGAAGAAAAAAGGATGTGACTGCTTGGAAACTGGAAGACTTTCAATGTGATATTATTACTTTGAAGATTTTGAAAGCTTGAAGTCATTAAGATGACTTGAAAACTTCAAGCTCCATCGGAATAATTTTGTTTCATGTATTAAATTCATGTATGTCAAAGGTAATACCTGTTAAATATGAAAATCCAAATTAAAGTTGTGAGTTTAAATTGACCTGAATGAAGACAAAATAATGAGCACCCATGGACCAACATTTTGACTGTCAAAATTGTTTAGGGTATTTTTTTAAGTATTTTTTTATTTCATGTTATTTACTCTCTTTAATCTCTAACAGATTCTGTTACAAGCATCTTTATGATTATCAGTCATACAAATACAGCATCCATCCCTTCACCATTGCATGTTTCTGCCACCAGTTTCCCTGTTCCCTTTGTTTCTTTCCCATGCTCTCCTGTGCCTGCCTCTCAGGCAGACTATATTTTTACCCCTCCTCCCTCGTTTTCTCATTTTCTATCATTATCTCCTCTTCTCTCTTTTTCTCTCTCTCTTCTCCTTTTTCTCTTTAGATGTTGTGGTTTGCAATAATGTAAATGGAGGGGTAACATGCATATCATGAACATCACTCTACTTCATTTTAGCATTTAGGACTTGCAAATATCATTGTCATAATAAAACTTTCTCTGTCCTACACTCTCCTGCTACATGTGGTAGGCTTTCTACTGTGGACTAATCCTTAAGACCATTGTCTCTATTTTTCCTAGTCATTATTATTATTATGCTCTCTTGTTTTTGTGTACATGGTTATATATATATATATATATATATATATATATACATATATATATATATATAATTCCACAAATGGGAGCAATCATTTTATGTCTATCCCTTTCCCCCTGATCATTTCACTCAGTATAATATTCTCTATAATCATTTATATATAAATAAATGTCATGACTTCATTATTCCTATCAGCTGTGTAGTATTTCATTGTGTAGATATAAAACAGTTTCTTTACCCACTCACCTGTTCTCAGACATTTGGGTTTCCAGATTCTGGCTATTGTGAATAATGAATGCTATAATGAACATAGGAATGCAGAGGGCTTTTTTACATTGTGTTTTTAGGGGTCTCTTCTCGGGAGCTGAATTGCTGGCTCATATGGGAGTGCACTATCTATTGTTTGTAGAATATTCATATTATTTTCCAAAAAGGCTGGACCAGACAACATTCCCACCAACAATGAAGGAGAGTCCCTTTCTAATACACACCAGAATATTTTGTTTTATTGTAGTTTTGATTAGCAGCCTACTACAGAAGGTGAAGATCCAAGCTCAAAAAAAAGCCCAACTGATGAGAAGCTGATTTCAGAATCTCCTGCAAGTATCTTCTACTTTAATCTCTAGATCCTATTTGTTTCCATTATTATATTGCTGCTTAGACTTTGTATCTACCTGTATAATTCTTAATAGCTACTATTTTGTTCTATGACCCATACAAATAGAAAGTTTTGTATCCAAGTTTAGTGGTTTAATATTAGTTTGCACAGTTCCATAGAAATGCAAAATGATGTTAGATTATGGATCGTTCTCAGCTATCTTAGTGAATATTTAATTGCTGTGATGTTGGATTGTGTGTATGTTTTTAGCAATTTATTCTCAATTTATGTCTGCACAAACGTTCTGTTGTGTTTTTTTCATAGAAATCAATAGAAATAAAAGTTGGGTAGGGGCCAGGGCAATAGCAAAGAAACAGGGTATTTGCCATGCATGTGGTCAATCCTCAATGGACCCCAGTTCGATTTCCACCATCCCAAATGTTGACCTGAGAGCAGAGCCAGGAATAATCCCTGAGCACTGCCAAATGTGACCAAAAACACAAACAAACAAACAAAAACCTTGGCTACTATAGACTGTTAGTACAGTGATCATAAGAATGTTTTAGAAAACTTATTTTCAAACTGTATATATATGTATATGTATATATGTAAGTATATATGTGTATATATATATGTATATGTACATATATAAAGAAATGTTATTGTAATTTTGCATTTATATGCATATATATTTTGTATATATGTATATATACATATGTATACATATATGTATATGCATGTATGTGTATGTATATATACACATATATGTATATGTTTATATACATATATCTGAAGAAATGCTATTGTAATTTTGTTTAGGAAAGTTTATGGAAAAGGAAATCTGATGTTATAGACTCATATTACAGTGATTGGTGTAAGAATACTGCCGGGTGTGACCCAAAAACCACAAAAAAAAAATGTTTAAGAGGGCCAGAGAGAGAGAGAATGCACAGTGGTAGGACATTTGCCTGCACAGAGCAGACCCAAGACAGACCTGGATTCAATTCCCAGCATCCCATATGGTCCCTTGAGCAATTTCTGAGCCAAGAGTATCCCTTGAGCACCAAAAAACTGGCTTAAAAAAAAAACAAAAAAAAAAAAATGGGGGAGGGTGTTAAGAATAAGAATTTTCAAACTATGTCTATCTGCAGAAAAGTTCTAATCTTTATATTCAGATGAGTCTATGAAAAACAGTTATGTATAACACAAAGACTTGGAAAAGGCTGATTGTTTTGAGACTGTCATATTTACAGTCTTCTGATGCCTTTACAGTTAATTTTTACTGTCTTTTTAATTTTTACTTAACCTTTAAAAGTTCTGATCTGGGGCCAGGCGGTGGCGCTGGAGATAAGGTGCCTGCGCTAACCTAGGACAGACCACGGTTCGATCCCCCGGTTCCCCATATGGTCCCCCGTGCCTGCCAGGGGTGACTTCTGAGTGAATAGCCAAGAGTAACCCCTGAGCGTCATCGGGTGTGGTCCAAAAACCAAAAAAAAAAAAAAGTTCTGATCTGGAGTTTCCATCTCTGATGGAGTAAAATGGAACAAAACTTTTGTATTTTTTCTCATTTTTTTTGTTTTGTTTTAAACAGAAAGGGTGGAATTGTAAGATTATATCCAACAATTAACCCAAAAAAAAGGAATTTTCTCATCTTCCTCCTTTCCACAAAGCTCTTTATTTGTTTTTGTTTTATTTTGTTCTTTGTATGAGGGAGAGGGATTGTTTGTTTTTGGCTCACACCCTGTGGTGCTTGGGGATTACTCCTGGCTCTGCACTCAAAAGTTGCTCCTGGAAGGTTCAGGGAACCATATGGAATGCTGAGATTCTTACTGGGTTCATCCTGTGTTTGTTGTGTGTAAAGCAAACGCCTTACCTCTGTGCTATGGCTCACCACTATTCATAGCAGCAATTAGCGTAATAGCCAAGTCTTGGAACCAACCACGATGTCCAACAACAGATGAATGGATCACTAAGATGTGGTATCTATACACAATGGAATACTACATGGCAGTCAGAAATGATACAATCACAGACTTTGCAGCAACATGGATGGACCTGGAACATATCATGTTAAATGAAGTAAGCCA
>PVKC010039885.1:0-12447 GCA_004027635.1 Crocidura indochinensis | reverse complement strand
CAGTCCCCCAACTTCACACGTGGCTGAGCAGGGAGGCTACTGGACCAGGACTGTGTGGACATATGTACTGTGTAGCGGGACACAGTACTGAGGAGCTGCAGCACAGCAGCCCAGAACCACACTGGGACACCCCAGTTTCCTGTGAGGTGCTGGCCAAAGGGACAAGCCATGGCAACCAAGTGTGGTGACACTGTCCTGCTTCTGTCCTGCATCTCCTTGTCCTTCGTGTGTCTCCAGCTTCAGATGTGTCCTGGGAGCTGTAACAGATGTCAGAACGAGGAGGAAGACCTGGAAGAGCTGGTCCCAGGTGAGGCCAAAGTGACCAGAACCACCATTGGGGCCCCTGAGAGTGACCTCAGACCTTGGACCTGCAGGTGGGGCAGTGTTGAGGCCACCTTGGATACAGCAGGGGCTGAGCCCTGTGCTCATGGATAAAGGCTTCAGAAGGGGCCAGACTGGGAACTGAACCATAGGACGGAGCTGAAAAGGAGCTGGCAAGAGGGGCACAGGGGTAGGAAACCTGTTGCTTCGGAAGGATGACCTGGGGTTGTGGAGGACAGGTAGGGAGAGGAGCAAAGTGACTGCTGGCCAGGACCCCACAGTGCAGGATGGGAGCCTTGGGTGAAGGAGACTCTATAGTACAAAATGGGGTTCAGGGGTGAGGGGGACCCAACATTGCGAATAGGTGTTTAGGGTGAGGGGGACCACACAGTGCAGAATGGGGAGTGAGGGGGGATCCCATAGTGCAGGATGGGGGTCAGGGGTGGGTGTGGGTCCCATAGTACAAAATGGAGAGTTGGGGTGAGGCACACCCACAGTGTAGGATAGGGGTCAGGAGTGAGGGACCCCACAGTGCATAATGTGAGTCAGGGGTAATAGAGACCCCCCAGTTCAGGATGGGGGGCCAGGGGTAAGGGGACTCACAGCGAAGGGTGGGTGTCAGGGGTGAGGAGGGACCCCACAATACAAAATGGGAATTTAGAAGTATACGGGAACCCCACGGTGCATAACGGGGGCCAGGGGAGAGGGGATCCCACAGTAGAGAGGGTGAGGGAGACCCCACAATTCACGATGGGGATCAGAAGGGGGATCTCCATAGTACAAAATGGGGGTTCAGGGGCATAGGGGGACCCACAGTGCATAATGGGGGACAGGGGTGAGGGGGATCCCACAGTGCAGAGTGGGAGCCAGGAAATGGTCAGGAGAGGAGGGAATGGGCTGCTGTTCCCAGAGCTGGGACAGAGCAGGCCGCTGACCAGGCATCCTGTGCCTTGTGCTTGGATTGTGGGTTACTGGTCCTTGACCAATTGTCCCATGTCTCTCTGCTCCTCCCTGCTTTTCTGACCGTGGGCCCTCAGCTCCTGTGACGATCTCACACTAATTGGAACCATCATGGAGTCAGGCAGGCCCTGGCAGGAGGGGCGGGGGCAGCTTCAGAAAGAACAAGCGGGGGCACAGCTGAGCCCAAACATCCCTGAGAAGAGCCCCTGGGGGCTGGGGCCATGCTGGGTGCAGCAAGGCCCTGGTCTAGCATCCCTGGAAGAGAGACAGGCCTTTCAGGGTCCTGAGGGCTACCTGGAGGAAGTGACACTGAGGTCTCAAGGCTTCTGCTCCAGTTCTTAGTCTTGGGCCCAGCAGCCGAACCCCTGCCTTTCTGCTTCCTCCCCACGATAGCACAGACCTAGAGCCACACCCCCGAAAATCCAGAGTGTGAGGGGTACCCAGGCACCCCCAGCAGTCTGGGTCCTGAAGCCACAGGCAGTCACATCCCCAAGAGCAGAGACTGAGAACAACCCCAGCCACAGAGCCTTCTAATGGCGGAACAGCCAGCTCTGGAGGACACTGCACTTGGGCAGAAGTGGGGGACACTCTCCCCACCTGGAGGGGCTCCAGTCTCGGCCTCAGTGAGGAGAGGGGAGGCCAGGAGGCCCGAGCAGGGCCGGGCTGGAACGGAGCCACCTTCCTGTAGAAGCCAGACGCTTCCTGGCTCCCCAACCTGCAGCTGCCGTGGGCTGGCGGGGGGCCAATCTCTGCAGCGGGGAGCCAAGGCTGCGGGCAGCCTGGGGCCACGGATTCCCGAGCCACCGGGGTGTGGGTGCTGGGCCCACTGGCAGCTGGCCCAGTCTGGTCCCCACTGCCGTCAGACCCTAGGCTTGCACACCTGTGGGCTTGGATTCAGCTTTCCTTGTCTCTTTGAGGGGTGGGGGATACAGCCATGTGAACACGGGTATTTCCTGCTACAGGGCCCATTGGCTGACCATTACTCTAATGGCCAGGATTACTCACTTGCTACAAGGTGGGGGGACAGTGTCCTTCACAATTTCATGGAAAGGCACAAAGGACACATCCAAGGGCAGGAATGACCCACAGTTCAGGGTGCCCAAGACATGGCAACCTTAGAGGATGGACCTGAGAAGATGGATCTGTGAGGGCAGACGTGAGGGGATGGACATTTGAGGGCAGACAGGTGAAGATGTGTGAGAACATTGTGAGGACAATGTGAAGACTGATATGTGGGATAGAAGTGAGAGGACAGACATGTGCGGAGATATAAGGCTGTCAGGGGATGGTTGTGTGGGGACCACCTGGAAACATTGGAAGGGCAGTGACTGTACAAGAATTTGCAGATGCAGGGAGGATGGCCACTGAGGCAGCTGAGGTGAGGGGCCTTGATGACAACCCATTTTTTTTCTCGGTTTTTGGGTCACACTCAGTAGCACTCAGGGTTATTCCTGGCTCTACTTTCAGAAATTGCTCCTGGCAGGCTTGGGGGATCTTATGGGATGCCAGGATTTGAACCACCGTCCTTCTGCAGGCAAGGCAAATGTCCTACCTCCATGCTATCTCTTTGGCCCCGACCATCTGGTTTAATAGGAGAGCACACAGGCCACCTGTGGCCCTAGGCTGCTGATGTCTGATGTCCTGGTTTTGACTGACTGTCCAGTGCTTTCATCTCCTGCAGCCACTGTTTCTCGGGTACTGACCATGTGCCCTGAGGGATCCCGTCTGGATCTCTCCTCCAGAGATCCAGTGGCAAAAGGGTTGCAGCCACATGAATTTGCCCTGAGCTCAGCTGTGTGCTGTTGTGGTCATTGCCCCTTCAGGCAAGTCTGGGCTGGGCCATACGTACCACGAGCCGTGGATGCATGGCTCAATGGCTTTTCTGAGCCACTGAAGGCTGTGCTGCCAGTCTGGGCAATGGGCCATCCCTGGGCCTGGACCAGGTGGCAGCCACCTTTCTAGCAACGGACAGACTCCTTTCAACTCTACAAACCACCTTCCCTGGCCTGGACTCCCAGAAGCTCCTAGAGTGTATCTTCCACGGCACGGCGGTCATAGAAGTTGCATTCTCTGAGCGAGCAGATAGGAGCTGAGATTTGGACCAGAACAGCTGCTGGGCTTGCCAGACTCTGCCCAAACCCTGGCGGCATGTGACAGGCAGAACCAACACACTGCCACCCACCGAGAAGAGCAGCAGGAACAAGCCGGTGTCCTGGCAGGCTGCAGCAACGCGTCCACACATGCCATGCAGGAGTCACCCAGCACCGCACTTGTGTCCCAGCCCTGCAGCACTGGATGGCTGAGGCCAGCATTGGTCCCTCCATGTCCCCAGTCATGCTTAGGTGGGGTCCCCAGGCAGCTGAGGAGGTGGCCTGCTATTGGGCCGGGCAGGGACCACACAGGGCTGGAGATGGACCCCGGTGTCAGCACATGTTGAACAGCTGTGCCATAGCTGTACCAATTAGTAGTCTAGTGGCTGAGTGAGAAGTGCAGCAGTGTCCCTGGGGACTCCACTTCCAGGGCAGGGAACAAGATGGGGGGCCTTCACAAGATGCAGGAAAACCACTGGAGACCCTGGTCCAGTGACCTATCCCACGACAGTGGCTGGGGAATAGGGGTGCACTTCACATGCTGGATCATGCGGGATCTGGAGCAATCATTTGGGGGTATGAGCAGAGGGATGAGGGTGTGAACAGGAGGATGAGGGGTGTAGGCGGGGATTAAGGTTGAGAGTGGGGTAGAAGAGGGAATTGTGACGAGAGGCTGGTTGGCTGCTGACTTCTCAGGGGCAGAGGAAAGAAGGGTGGAAAGGCCCCCCACCCTGTCCATGTCTAGCACCAACTATAGCCTCAGTGGACAGGCAGGGGCTGCACCCTGCATCCTGGCACTGCTGGAGCCCTGTGAGGCAGATGTGAGCGCATGGGCCTGGAGCAACTTCCTGAGGAAAAACTATATCTGCTGGGCCTGGGGGACCCTAGCGGCTTGGGTCTGAGCACACCTGGCCTGGGCCCTCACTCCTCATTCTCCATCAGGGCCCTGGAGATCCTTTGCCCCCAGATACCCACTCTGTGCCCCAGGATTCTTGGTACAGAGGCTACAAGCAGGCTTGGTGGAGCTTTACCTGGAAATGGGCAGTAGACACTACGTGACTGTGAAACAGCCTCCTGTCGAGGCCCCGAGGGGCTGACAGAGACAGTTCCAGGATCAGGGTGTGGCCTGGACAAAGGAGCATCTGCCCACTCACTAGAAACAGCTAAGTACCTCTCTGCTGTTGCCTACCCAGAGCAGAAGGGCAATCCACGGTGCTAGCAGGGCAGGGGGCGAAGAGGGATTAGGAAGAGCCTGGAGCTGCGGTGGAACCGCTGTGACCACACACATTTGAAAGGCCTGAGAACAGCCCTAAAAAAACCTCCAACTATGCGGCAGAGAGACTGGTGAGCTAGGAAGGTGTGTTCTGAGGAAGGTCAGAGACTCTGGAGTCCAGTCTCAAGCATAGTCCTGTCTCCAGTCACAGGGACCCTGTCCCTCCCGTTTGCAGCTCTAGCTTCTGAGGCTGGGTGCTCACTGCCCTGGGAGCTCAGTGCTGCCTCCATTTACCAGGCAGGCCCAGATAAGTTGAATTCTCTTGGCTATCTGGATGAGAGTCTTTGGGGCTGCCACGGGAGTCCAACTGCCCAAATCCATGCAGAGAGGCTGCCCAGGCCTGGACCCTACTATATAGCAGGTAGAACATCTCATCCGATGTGTGGTCAGGTGTAAATCAGAGAACAGACACAAAATATTCCAACTCGGTCGAAGTGGTTGGGGAGGGTAGAGAGAAGCACGGACGGATGGGAGAAAGATCGGATGGAAGGATGGGCGAACAGAAGGAAAGAAAGCAGGAGAGATGATTGATGTATGAATGAGCAGGTGGGTCATTGCATGGTTGGATGGAATGGATGAATAAATAGAAGGATGGTGGATGCATAGTTGGAGGGAAGGACAGGTGAATGGAAGGATGGATAGAATGAGGAATTTAGAAGTACGTGTAGATGGGGTGGATGGGAGAATTGATGGGTGGAGGAAGTTAGAAGTATGAATGGGCAGATGGGGAGTGGAGGTATGTATGAGTGGGTGGGTGTATGGAGTCAGGAATTCAGAAGTCTGAATGGACAGATGGGGTGGGTGGGTGAATGGATGGGTGGGCTATTATATAGCTGAAATGGGTACCTGGTGAGAGACTAGACCAGTGGTCATAATGGGTCAGATTTTATGCCTTCAAGGGCAAAAATCCTGAAGCCTGCATGTTAGTGTGGGCTGGCCCCTCCCTGGAACCTCACTCACTTCACTGTAGCTTTGGGGATTGGACTTAGTTTGTCTCCCTCAAGGAGACAAGCTTCGAGGAATGAGTGAGCTAGAGGCATTTAAAAGGACACAAAGTCAGTGCTTGAGCGATGGACTATTATTACCTAGATTAAGTGCAGGCTGAGTTAGTGGAACCTGGCATTACAGGGTCTAAATATGTATACATTTTAAAATTGCCTTATTTCTCTAAGTAATAAAGCAGTTAGAGGAACTAATTGCTAATGGTCCATTTCAAGTCACAACCGTGCTGGGCCTGCTGAATGGGGGGTGTGGGGATACCCTAATTAGCGACCTTATTTGCATGCAAACAATGGCTGTTCCTCAGGTCTTGAAAGCTGCTCCTGGAGGAGCTGATCTTTCTGATTTCCAGGGACTGTGCTGCCTGGCAGTCCCTTGCTCATGGGCGGTCAGGAAGCCTCATGAAAGCAGCCACCTTAGATGCTCAGGAAGGTGCCTTGTGCTTTCCACGTCTGTGTGGAAAGAAGCTCTGGATTTAATTTGCTAAGTGTGGACAGCGGAGACCTATCTTGGGGTGTCCCTGGGTGTGACATTAGCAACTGGGGTCTCGGCTGCCCCTATACCCCACCAGGAGGCCGGGGACAATCAGTTATCAGTGCTGATGGGGACATGGCCCAGACACATGAAAGCTCTCTGATTTCCGCTTACACACAACTGCTCTTGGTTTCATTGTCAAAGGCCGCACAGACCTCTGGCTCGTCCCCAGGTTCTTTTGCTTCTCCTCAGGGTGAGAAGCAGATTTGGCAGCCAAAGCTGTTTTTCAGCCTGTTTGACGCATTCCTGTCCACACACAGTTCTTGGGGCCCCAAGGCACAGCGAATGATCACGAGCCATGCTCTTGGCTACATGCGGGGTTCTGAAGTGAATAGCTCGATTGTTCGAGGTGTAAAATGAGGGGGAAATATGAGAGACGGTGGCTCTGACTGAACCCTGGACGACCAGTGTGCTTGAAAGGGTGTCAGAGTCGCTTCCAGCCAGGCCAGCTAAAAGAGACATGGTCTCCCCTCTCAGCGACAGGACAGGCATGTGGAGGGGCAATCAAAGTGTGTCTGGCCCTTAAGATCTGCAGACAAGACTTTTGGGAGAGCGGGGAGCTTGTTACAGCCTGCAGGGGGCAGCCCATGCTGAAGAGACTGAGGCGTGGCTGGTTGCAGACAGGGAGCTCAGTTGTACAGGTGTATCTACAGTCTTTAGTAAGTAGAGTCTGCACCCACCCCCATGTGAGGAAGTCCCTCTGGAAAGCACCTCCAAAGGGTCTAGGTGCAGACACAGTGTGGGCCATGGGGTGCAGGTACAGTTGGATCATGCTGCTCAGCAAATTTCAGTAGTAGACCCTGCACAGCAGCACACACACACACACACACACACACACACACACACACACACACACACACACACGCACACACGCACACACGCACGCACGCACGCGAGCACTCATGTACACACATATCACCACACTCAGGACACAACCTCATCCAGTGTGACCACTGACACAAACCCAGCAGTGGGCAGGACCCATCTGTCAAGGTTTGAAAGCAGTCCTGCATGATAGGAGTCAGCACATCTGCAGGACCCAGATGTGACTGGGTCCTGTGTGTGTGGACACAGGACAGAGGGGACATGAATCTACACATGGCCTCAGAGGGAGATATGGTAAACAGACAAGAGAGAGATGGGTGGATGGGACACAGAGAAAAGAGTCATCCCTGGATCCCCCAGGAACAGAAATATGGGAAACATTGAGATAGGCGGGTGAGACCAGAGCTGACACCAGAGAGCAGAGCCGGGAGATTTTCTGGCAGGTGACATGAGCTGGCTGCTGGCTTGAGCTATCAGAGCAAGTCCACACTTACTCACAAGGTCGAAGGTGAGTGGACACCTTGGTTTCAGCTTCTTGCTGAGGGCAGCATGGGGTAGGTAGACTGCAAAAGCTTTACATGTGGATACATGCACTGAAAGAAAGTCTTTCTGGGATAGACAGACACTGTCCTGCTGGGCCTTTCAAGAAACCTCACCCTGCAAGCTCCGCTCAGGGACGCTCCAAACCCTGCTAACCTGCTCTTCAGTCTTACTGGTATGGAAAGAGAGATGCCCTGCACCCTATGTCCTGCTGGGGGAGAAAGTGAGGGAGGGGGAGAGAGAGGGAGATAGAGACAGAAAGAGAGGAGAGAGAGAGATAGAGAGAGAGAAAGAGAGAGAGAGACAGAGAGAGAGAGAGAGAGAGAGAGAAGCCCAGGTTTGTCAGTCCATAGGCGGACAAGTTCCTGCCAAGAAAGAAAGTAAAGGCACAGGACCAGAAAGGACAAAATCAAAACGCTCCTATTTAGTGGCCATATGTCGAGGAGAGCACTTGCCTTACATGTGGCTGACCCCAGTTTGATTCCCCCAGGACCTCATATGATCCCTGAGCACAGCCAGCAGTGATCCCTGAATGCAGAGCCAGGAGTAAGCTTTGAGTTTACTCCCAAACCAAAAACAATGCCCCTATTTGCCAATGCCATCTTCATCTACAGAGATGCAAGGAATTACAAAAGAACTCTTAGAAGTAATCACTGAATTCAGCAAGGTCACAACACAGAGGTCAGAACACATTTCCATACTTAACAATGAACACACAAGTAACAAGTTCCCAAGGGAACTTACCGGTAAATTAAAAGACAATGCCATTTATAACTGCTCCAAAGGAAAGGAAATATGAAGGCATAAACTCGTGGAAATATGAAGGCATAAACTCGTGAAAATATATATGCTGAAAATTAAAATTATATTTGATTCCCCTCAAGTTGACCTGCAAAATTCTCCAAGCTCCTATCAACACGCTGGCCAGACCCTGAGAGATAGAGACAATCTGCTCTCAATCAGGAGACACAACAAGCTGAGAAACATCCTGGGTGGCCTGGGGTCAGTGGGAGGAACCACCCAGATCTCAGAACTCACAGGGCTCCGGTGGTGCAGAGAGAGTGGAATGGCATGGATAGACAAGCAGATCTGGGGACAGAGCCTGAGCCCTGACACTGAGCCACACCAGTCCGCTTAGAGGTACAAATGGTTGTTTCAGTGGTGGGGAACAGTGTGGTACATAGAGAAAGTGAATTGAAGGAAGTTGCCCTCCTGGGACAGAGCTCACCTGCCATCCCACAGGTCTCATTGGATGTTCAGAAACATGGAGATATGCACCTTCGACGAGTGAACAGTGCTAGACTGAAGGAGGTTCCAAAAATTAAATATCCACAAAGTGGGCTGACAACTTAACAGCATCTATTCTGAAGGGTATTAGTAAGAGGCTGAAGCAAGCTTTAAGTCAGGATTAATGTTTGCAAAACACGGAAGGGTAAACAACATGCATAAAGATGCAGAGAGAACTTATGAACCTGATGGCAGCAAAGAGCCAGAAGTAAGAGCCCAGCAGAGGAACTGCAAAGGACATCAGAGATGCTACTACAGAGGCCCCAGAGCACCCACTGGCACTCCAACACATAAGCTCTCTCCACCGTTTCCAGTCCAGTCCTGCCCCTTACAGCCCAGGTCAGGCCCCACAGCACAGATCAAGCCCCACCCTCCAGCTCTATCACCCACAGCTTTCCTCTTCCCCTCACAGTCCAGCTCTATCACCCTCACAGTCCAGCTCTATCACCCTCTCAGCTTAGATCTGCCTCTCACAGTCCAATTCACAGCCCAGCTTCATCACCCTCACAACTTAGATTTGCCCTCACAGCCCAGCTCCTCTTCTTGGAGCACTCTGCAGCCCCCTCAACCTTGTGCCCCTCACAGCTCAGTACTGAGTCCCCATAGTCCAGTCCCACTCCCAACAACTGTTGGTTCTTTTTTTGTCTTGTTTTTTGGCCACACTTGGTGATGCTCAGGGGTCACTCATGGTTTTTCACTCAAAATCACTTCTAGCAGTGATCTGGGGACCCTATGGAATACTGAGCTCAAATCTAGATCGGAGGGGCTGGAGAGATAGCACAGACTGGGTAGGACATTTGCCTTGCATGCGGCAAACCTGGGAGGGACCTGATTCAATTCCCAGCACCCATATGGTTCCCCAGCCTGCCAGGGGTGATTTCTGAGTGCAAAGCCAGGAGTAACCCCTGAGCACTGCTGGGTGTGGCCCAACAACCAATCAAATAATCAATTAATAAATAAAGTTTTTTTTTTTGGTTTTCCGGGCCACACCCATTTGATGCTCAGGGGCTACTCCTGGCTAAGCGCTCAGAAATTGCTCCTGGCTTGGGGGACCATATGGGACACTGGGGGATCGAACCGCAGTCCTTCCTTGGCTAGCTCTTGCAAGGCAGAGACACCTTACCTCTAGCGCCATAAATAAAGTTTTTTAAAAATTAAAAAAATAATCTAAGTTGGCCACATGCAAGGCAAGTGCCCCCCCTATTTGCTGTACTGTCACCCCAGACTGTTGGCTCTTTTTTTTTTTTTTTTTTGGTCACACCCGGCAGTGCCCAGGGGTTACTCCTGGCTCCATGCTCAGAAATTGCTCCTGGCAGGCACGGGGGACCATATGGGGCACCGGGATTCGAACTGATGATCTTTTGCATGAAAGGCAAACGCCTTACCTCCATGCCATCTCCCGGGCCCCAGACTGTTGGCTCTTGAACCTCAGCTATTCAGGACAGAAAGACTGCAAAACAGTGTTATGAGGGTGCACTGGTCTGGAATCATGAGTAAGACTTAACACATGTATGTGAGGGGAATGAAGGGCTAGAGGCAGCAGGAGGAACGTGCATTCTGGGGAGGAGCCACCGTCCAGAGCCTACACTTGAGGACTAATGTAAGCACTGCATGTGAGTCCCATTTTTTCAGAGGCAGCAGGAGACTGTATAAAAGTTTAATCAGGGGAGAAGAGACAAGAAACCTTAGCAATAAACGCGAGGACAGATGTGAAGGACAGTGCCTCTGTGGCCTGCTAAGATGGTACCAGGCAGAGAACAGTGTACCTCTGCACAAGTATTTTTAACTGGGGGCAAGAAGAGCACGGTTTCCTGAGAAAAGGCTGTGAACATGGGTGCTGGCCAAAGGCAGGAGTGTGAGGCTGGGGCTGAGAGGAAGCAGCAGCCACATGCAGAGAGGACCCCGTGCAGCTCTGCAGAGCAAACTAGCATCTGGAAGCACTTTGCCCACTGTCTGCCTGTGAGTGCCTGGCCCAGCTGGGAGCCACAGAAAACTCGGCCAGTGGTGCAGACACACCTTCTGAGAAAGTGCTCAGGAGCCAAAGCATTCTGGGCCGCAAACCTGAAATCAGGCAAAGTTTGTTCTCTAAACAACAGCGGAATTAATCGAGCAATCTGGAAAATCTCCAAATATTTACAGATCCAATAACAGGTCAGGAAGAAGTCAGAGGGAAGACAGGAAGAATGCTCATTTAGACAGAAGGATAGGGAGGTGGCTATTGAGGGGGAAGGACATGCCCAGAAGACCTGTTCCTACTCTCAGACTCTGGGAAGACCTGTGCCCACAACTTGAGGGCCACAGGGGTTGTGAGGTTGCTGGGTTGGGGTGAGAGGGGACAGTGGAGGAAGGGAGATGAGGGAGAGAAGGAGAGATGCGGAGAGGAAATGGGGAGAAAAGTTCAATGAGGGAGGAGAGGGAGTGAAGATGGGGGAGTTACGGAGATGGGGGATGTGAAGGAGAGGGAGATGATGGAGGAGAGGGAACGGAGAGGGCTTAGTCTGTGCAGTGTATGGCCCTGCCGTGGACACCACACACTGCCCACAATCCTCCTGATGCTGCTGCACCAGGCTGCGCCCACCACACTATGGTAGCAGAGAGGAGTTGGAGCTCCCCTCCTTTTCTCTGCTTGGGTGACACTCCCTCCCTATCCCTCACACTTGAGGGGGGGTGGTTTCACATGGGAATTCTGAGCACTCAAAGGCAGGATAAAGCGGGTGGCTGGGACTGCCAAGGGAAAGGTGGATGCAGGTTTGAGAACAAACTTTGCCTGATTTTGGATCTGGACTCACTCACAGTGGCTCCCAAGCAGACCGCCTTCAGAGCCCTTTGGTGGGCTTCAAACCCTGCACAGCTGGGCCCACACAGCAGCAAAATGAACCTTGTCACAAAACAGGCCGGAGAACAGGAGCGGAGAAGCCTCTGGTACAGCTGGGCCAGGAATAGGACAGGCTCTTCCTCATGTCAGACTGCTGGGAGATGCCACCACATACTGTGTCACTGGGCCAGAGTGGCCTGTGATTGGCGCCTGAAGAGGCCTTTTGTTTTCTCCCTTCCAGTTTGGAGGAGAGGCCATGGCCTCGAGTGATGGCCTATGAACTGGAGAGGGAGAAGTCATAGATTGGGACAGTCTCTGGTGTGGGATGAGCATGGACAGGTGAGCCATGGGGGTGTGTGTGGGAGATTCTGAGGCTGTGTGACCTCATGATGTATGTGCTTGCTGCCCTGGGCGAGTGGGTAACTCAATTTGCGCACCATAAGGAATCATGAGTGTGATGGACTTCCAAGATGAGTTTGCAAATCAGGTTAGCGGCCAGCGCCTGCCCGGCTGAGTCACTGGGGAGAAGTTAAGGGGGCGCCGGATGAATGCAGGAAGCCATACTTGGAGGTGAGACACGCAACCCCATGCCTCAGCCTCCAGAATTGGGACCTGACCCCACCACAGCCTCGGGAAGAAACCTGCAAACTGCCATGTGGCCAAGAGAGAGCACAGTGAGGAGGAGCTGCAGCCGTGACTTCCCTGTAGGTGCTGTTGGGGTCCATCTGGTGTCCTCACGCTGAAAGAGCCATCCACGCTGAAAGAGCAACGTGTGTAAGGAGGGGTGGTGTCAGAGCTTCTGT
>PVKC010039884.1:0-12454 GCA_004027635.1 Crocidura indochinensis | reverse complement strand
CACCCGGCAGTGCTCAGGGGTTACTCCTGGCTCCATGCTCAGAAATTGCTCCTGGCAGGCACGGGGGACCATATGGGGCACCGGGATTCGAACCGATGACGTTTTGCATGAAAGACAAACGCCTTACCTCCATGCTATCTCCCGGGCCCCGAAAAAATTTAACTTCTTATTCCTTTTGCTTTAATTTTTTTGGGCCTCCTATGCAGTGCTCAGGAATCAGGTAGTCACTCCTGGTATTTCTTAGTCATTGGACCTATAATACAATTTAAGGACCTGGAGATATTAAAAGGCAGGTGCTATCACTTTAATTCTTAATAAGTTAGTCAAAAGATCAGATGACTTTGGTAATAGGAGGCCTAGAAAGAGAAGAGACTTTTAGATCTCTTAAATAAGATCTGAGGGGCCAGAGGGAAGTTGTTTGTCTTGCATGTGGCTGATCTGGTTTCAATCCCTAGTACTTCATATGGTCCCCTGAGCATTGCCAGGAGTGATCCCTGAACACAGAGCTAGAAGTAAGCCCTGAGTATTACTGGGTGTGGCCCAAAAACCAGGGAGAAAAATCAGGTTCGGCGCAGGACAACAGTGATAGTGATCTTTAAAAGGTATAAAGGATAGAATGAAGTAGGGTGAGAAGATATGGGAAGTAGTGCTTGTTTTTGGATTAGTGGATTGAGTTGTTGGTGATATATCCTAAAATATAAAAAGAGCAAGTATCTTGTAGATGTGTGCATGTTCACTATAGACTTGAGTTATTCATGGGCTCACTAAAGCCCATATGACTCTAGCCAGGTAGGCTTGGGAGAGATGATATGATATTAATAAATCAACATTAAATAAAATAATTTTCTTTTTCTAACAGACTCTTCATAGTTATGCTCAATCTTTATCATTTGTTGATCTTTGCTGCTTTTGATTTTATAATGTAGCCTTTTAAAATAGCTTATTTTTAAATTATAGAATCCTTGCATTTTTGATTGTGATTACCCGTAAGATAAATATTTCCAAACTTATTTGGCCAACTTCCTTGTTTTCAGAAAAAAAAAAATAAAAATAAAACAATGCACCTCCCTGGAAATCTACCTTATTTAAAGAAACAGCAAAACAGAATGCACCTCACATTTGTACCTTAAGCTTTTACCGCTCCATGTCTTCTTAGGATGGAAAATACTGCCTTAAAGTGGTGGTCAAAGACTATTACTCTATTGCCGTGTATTTTAAACTTTCTGTCAGTAGTCTGAAATGATGACAAATTTTAAGTATTTTTGCTTGTTTTTTGACTAATTTATTAGGGTATGTTTATATCTAAAAATTGGTTAGCTGAAGTGATTCCATGTTACTGTGTCAATCCTAAGCTATATTGTATTCATATAGTCTGAGAGTACTCCATAAAATTAGATGCCTTGCAAAGACTTTACTAAAAGGCAGTGTACTTATATGAATAACAGGTTTTTTTTTGTTTGTTTGTTTGTTTTTTGGGGGGGTTGGGTCATATCTGGCAGCTCTCAGGGGTTACTCCTAGCTCTATGCTCAGAAATCGCTCCTGACCGGCTCAGGGGACCATATGGGATGCCGGCATTCAAGGCAAATGCCTTACTTCCATGCTATCTCTCAGGCCCCATGAATAACTGTTTTAAGATAAGATCTAGACAAGTGTTTTTGTATGTTTGTTTTGGGTTCTCTCATGCAATTTTTAGAATGATCAAGAGACCTGCTGGCCACTGGGGTAGTGAGTGGTTCAATACAAGGGCTAAGGATGTGGTGCCAAGGATTAAACTGGATTCAACACCATGTACTTAATCCTGCACTTACTATCTCTGTGGTCTAAATACAGTGGAAATTTATGTATCTGTACTTTTTTTCTTTTTTTTGGGGGGGTCACACCCGACAGCGCTCAGGGGTTATTCCTGGCTCTATGCTCAGAAATCGCCCCTAGCAGGCTCCGGGGGACTATATGAAACACGGGGATTCGAACCACCGTCCTTCTACATCAAAGGCAAACACCTTACCTCCATGCTATCTCTCTGGCCCCGTATATGTACTTTTGAAATTAAACTTTGGGGAACAATAAATTGTAGAGATATAACAGTTTCAGCTGAATTTTTAGTTTAAAAAAATTTTTTTTTTTTTGGGTCATACCCTGTGATACTCGGAGGTTTCTCCTTGCCTCTGTGGTATTAGGAATTACTTCCAGTGGTGTTTGGGGCACCATAGGGTCTGGGATGCATGTGTAGGCTAAGTGCAGGGCAAGTTCCCCACTCACCATGTTCTCACTCTGCTTCCCCCCATTGCAATTCTCAGGATTTTTTTTTAATGGAAAGATGTGAGATTAGTAAGGAAATCAACAGAAGGTGTTTTAAGACTAGGCATATAACTCAGCTGAAGAGCATGTGCTGTGTGTGTGTGTATGAAGTTTTGGTCTCTGGAAATATATAAAGTTTCACAACAGTTATTTAATTATTAAGTCACTTTAATTGCTTTAAAAATCAATGACTTGGGGGCTGGGCGGTGGCGCTGGAGATAAGGTGCCTGCGCTAACCTAGGACGGACCACGGTTCGATCCCCCAGTTCCCCATATGGTCCCCCGTGCCTGCCAGGAGCGACTTCTGAGTGAATTGCCAGGAGTAACCCCTGAGCATCACCGGGTGTGGCCCAAAAAACAAAAACAAAAACAAAAAAATCAATGACTTTTGGAGCCAGAGAATAATAGTACAGAGGGCAAGGTATTTGCCTTGCTTATGGGTGACCCAGGTTTGATCCCTATCATCTCATTTTTGTCCCCTGAGCCCCTCCCGGAATGATTCCTAAGTAGAGAACCAGGAGTAAATCACAGGTTTGATCTCCAACACTGCATGTACTCCAGAATGCTGCCAAGCTTGATCTGTGAGAATAGTGTTAGGAATAAGCCTTTAGCACAGCTGATTGACCCCAAAACAAAACAAAATTGATGAACATAATATTTTGGAGCCCGTTTGCTTATTTTTATGTTTATTGTTTTCTAAAATTATGTTAAGGCTTTTAAAAAGACTTAATTAAATGCTTCATAAATTCATTGCACCTGACATTACTTTGTGTTTTATTGCTATAAATTTCATTATTTGTAGTATCAGTTTAAAATAATGTATTTTCTTAAATTTTAATACATTATAAAGAATAAAATGTATAATCTGTAATATAGTCAATGAGGGGCTCTGAAAGATGCTCAGGGAGCCTGGGGGCTGTTCTTATGATATTCAAACCAACTGGACTGGTGATTCAATGTGATGGTCTGCAAATGTTATGATTTTTGAACTCTGCTTCTGGTGAGCAGGTCCTCCAGGAACATACACAGTGATGTTCAGGAATCTCCAAGTTTACATCTTTTGATGTTCCAAGGAGGTCATGAGGTATATAAATCCTGGTGATTTATCGTAGGGTCCTGCTGTAATATCATCCTGGCTCCTCAATAATTTTTTCTTTTTGTTTTGTGGGCCACACCCATTCAGTGCTCAGGGTTTACTTCTGGCTCTGTGCTTAGTATTACTCCTAGTGGATGCTGAGAACCACGTGGGTGCCAAGGTTTGAACCTGGGCTGGCCATGTGCAAGGCAAACATTCTATCTGTCCAGTCCCAGGATTTTTAGTGTGTAATCACCATCAGTCCTATTGTATATGCTATTATTGTCATTAAAATTGACATATATGACTTTTTCTAGTACATATTAAGTTATTAAGTTAAGGAATTCTAAGAATATTTTATCACTTTGTTTTGCTAGCCATATTTAACAATGTTGGGGGATAGAGTAATGTATCATCAATCCAGGGCCTCTCTGACATTGCATTTTTATCCCTCCCCCCTTTTTTCCAGAATAATGAAAAACAAATGCGGCAGCTCTCTGTGATCCCACCTATGATGTTTGATTCAGAGCAAAGACGAGTCAAATTCATTAACATGAACGGGCTTATGGAGGACCCAATGAAGGTTTATAAAGATAGACAGTTTATGAATGTTTGGACTGACCACGAAAAGGAGATCTTTAAGGACAAGTAATTTGAATTTTAAGTTATTCAATTTGAATTTTAAGTTATTCTATAAAAACTGTTTCATACATTAGTGAAAAATAATTGGCAGGGGCTGGAGAGATAGTACAGCAGGTAAGGCACTTGCTTACAGCCGACCTGCGTTTGATCCTTGCCATCCTATATGGTTCTCTGTGCCCATCAGGAGTGATTCCTGAATTTCAAGCCAAGGTTACTCCTGTACACCGCTGTGTGTGTCCCGTATTTCCAAAGAAAAGTTAATTGGGACTAACTTGTATACTGAACTATTTTCTCTAAAACATGGCCCCAGTTTTTGCATTTGAATGAATATTGTGGAATCTAAGAAATAAAGATTTGATCTAAGTTTTGTATAAGTTTCTAGTTGGTAACATAAAATCATATATCATGTAGTCATGGTACAGATGATACCCAAACTTAACGTGGTGTTCATATCACCTGAGGATCTATTTATTCCTCACTTTCCCATGCCACACATGTTGACCTGCCCGGTTCTGTAAGTCACAGGACAGTAACTATTGGTGGTGGAAGAAAGGGAAGCATGTGATACCAGGGACCAAACTAAGGGCCTCTCCATACAAGTCTTGTTTCTAGGCCTGGAAGCTGTTTTATGTGCTTCTGAGGGAGCCATTTTTAGTGATGGGCCTTCTGAGCAGTAGTCAGCAGATTCATGGACCATTTTTGGGAGGGTGGGAGTGGGGGGTGGGTCACATCTGGTGACTTTCAGGGGTTCCTCCTGACTCTGTGCTCAGAAATCACGCCTGGCAGGCTTGGGGAACATATGGGATGCTGAGAATTGAACCAGTGACCATCCTGGGTTGGCTGAATGCAAGGCAAATGCTGTACTGCTGTGCTATCAATTCGGCCCCTCATGGACAGTTCTTAACCATAGTTGGCCAACCTGGCTCAATACAAGTTTCCAAGGATGTGGTGTAGTTCAGGCCCTGCAGTACTCGGGACCTCCAGGGCCATCCTAAAGGTGCTCAAAAGCCACTACTGTTAGTTGTAGGATCTCCAGAGCTATAATCTAGCCATGTGGGGAGGACATTTATTGCTGGGAATCTAACTGGATCTACCCCCTGTGATGTCTCTCCAGTCCTAGGGGGAGCTTTTTTATTTTTGCATTGGCACCACACTCAGCAATGCTCATGGCTTACTCTTGGCTATGTCATCTTGCTCACTTCTGACAATGCTCAAGGGAAAAAATATTTAGTTCCTGGGCCTAACCAGGGTCAGCTGTGTGCAAGGCAAGTGCCTTAACCATTATATTCTCTCTTTGATGTTGAGGGAGCTTTTATAAAGTAAAGATTTCTGGAGCTGATGAGCTAGCTAAATGGATTTAGTACATGCTTTGCATGTAGGAGGCCCTGGTTCCATTTCCAGCATTGCACAATCTCCTGTGCATTGTATGGGTGATCCTAAAATAAAATAAACAGAAATAAATATTTCTGTATTTTATCTCAGATTAATCAGTTCCTGGTTGATGGGTTTAAATCTTTTTGTGTCCTTGGAAAGATCTCAGTGCTTCTAAGTGTTAAAATGTTTGTGTGAGTGTGTATGTGTGCTGTTTCTTCTTTTCCTTTTTAACATAGGTTTATCCAACACCCAAAAAATTTTGGACTGATTGCATCATACTTGGAAAGGAAGGTAAGAAAACTACCATTTTATTAAGGATGTTTAGAGGTTTAATTATTCTTTGAATATTTATAAATATAGAGATTCTTTATTGTTTGTTTTATATTGGGACCACCTGACTGTACTCACCACTTATTCCTGATTTCTAAACTCAGGAATCATTCTTGGCAGGGCTTGAGCAACCATCTGTGGTGCTGGGGATACTACCGGATCTGCAAGGCAAGCACCTTATGTGCTGTGCTGTTACTCCATCTGCAGAATTGCTTTTAGATCCATTTTTCTTTTTTTCTTTTCTTTTTTTGGGGGTGGGTCACACCCAGCTGAACTCAGGGGTTATTTCTGGCTCTACACTCAGAAACTGCTCCTGGTGGGCTCAGGGGACTGTTGTGATGTAGAGATTCGAACCACCATCCTTCTGCATGCAAGGCATGCATCTCTCCAGCCCTTAAATTCCTTTTTATCTTTTTGGACCACATATAGTGGTACTCAGGGCTTACCCCTGACTACATTCCAGCAATCACTCTGAATGAGTTTAGGGAGCTATATGTGGTCCAATGAAAGAACTCTAAATTGACCATGTGCAAAGCAGCAGCCACCACTGCCGCTGCCTCTTCCTTTTACCCATCCCCTCCTTCTCTTCTCTCCTCCCCCAAACAGTATTCAGGTGTTACTCCTTGCTCTGCACTCAAAATTCATTCTTCTTTTTTGTTTGTTTTTTTTTTGTTTATTGGGTCACACCCATCAGCACTCAGGGGTACTCCTGGCTCTATACCCAGAAATCGCTCCTGGCAGGCTCAGGGGACCAGATGGGATGCTGGGATTCAAACCACCGTCCTTCTGCATGCAAGGCAAATGCCCTACCTCCAAGCTATCTCTTTGGTCCCTCAAAATTCATTCTTGGCAGCTTCGGGAACCATATGGGATGCCAGGAATTAAACCTGGGTCATCCCAGTTAGTTACATGTAAGTCAGAGAGGCCCTACTGCTGTGTTAGGTCCCCAAGAGCTTCTTAAACAGTCATGACCCCTTTTTGCCAGAGAAATATAACAAGGGAGAGTGCTACCAAAGATGCCACAGATTGATTAAACAGACTTTTTATTTTTATTTTTTTATTTTTTTATTTTTTTTTTATTTTGGGGTCACACCCGGCAGTGCTCAGGGGTTACTCCTGGCTCCATGCTCAGAAATTGCTCCTGGCAGGCACGGGGGACCATATGGGGCACCGGAATTCGAACCGATGACCTTTTGCATGAAAGGCAAACGCCTTACCTCCATGCTATCTCCCGGGCCCCATAAACAGACTTTTTAAAAAAAAATTTTATTACTATTATTTTTGGTTTTTGGGTCACACCTGGCAGCACTCAGGGGTTAATGCTGGCTCTGCACTCAGAAATCAATTGCCCCTGGCAGGCTTGGAGGACCATATGGGACGTTAGGATTCAAGTCATTGTCCTTCTGCATGCATGGCAAACACACTACCTCCATGCTATCTCTCCAGCCCCTAAATAGACTATTTTTATTTACTTTTTGGTTATTGAATATTCAGGAATGTTTCACTCTTGCCATATTTATTGCTACTCTCCACATTCAGTTACCACAGTTTAAGTTAGACTCTAATGCATGGAAACAGTTAAATAGGATCCATTTTTAGAAAAGAATTATAGTTAAAAGATTTTCATGTAGTGAACATAATAATGCTAATAATTATCTGCTAATTCCTGAGCACAGAGAACAAACTAATTATATATATTGAAAAATTACTTGATATTTATTTATTTATTTATTTATTTATTTATTTATTTTTTGGTTTTTGGGTCACACCCAGCAGTGCTCAGGGGTTCCTCCTGGCTCCATGCTCAGAAATTGCTCCTGGCAGGCACGGGGGACCATATGGAGCACTGGGATTCGAACCGATGACCTTTTGCATGAAAGGCAAACGCCTTACCTCCATGCTTTCTCCCGGGCCCCGATATTTATTTCTTTAAAATAGCTACAATTGATTTTTAATATTATTAATTTAAACTTAAAATTTTACGATTCCTATTTTCCATGATTTTTTTAGCTTTTTTGTTTGTTTGTTTGTTTTGTTATTGAGCTACATCGACAGTGCTCAGGAATGCTCCTGGCTCTATTCTCAGGAATCAGTCCTGGTAGGCTCCGGGGATCATATGGAATGCTAGGGATCAACCCACGTCGGCTGCCTGCAAGACAAATGTCCTACTTGCTGTACTATCAGTCCGGACTCTTAGATACATTTTTTTCCTCAGTAGACTCTGTAGAGTTTTTCAGCAAAATACTTAAAGAAAATTTTACATGTTTATATATACAGTAACAAAAATTAGTTACTGGTTAATAAGAAAGTGCTTCAATGTTTCTGGTAGTTTGGTATCTTATATAATTTGGATTTGGACATAATCATCAATAAGTATGTTAGATATAATTTGTGATAGTATAGATGATGTCTAAAAATGCCAGCCAATAATTTCACCTCTTCAGCATATACTTGGAGACTACCAGAAATTTTTCTTGAACATGTCATTTCATTTAAAGAAAATTTTATTGTATCCTCAAAGTTTCAAAATATTTTTTATTGCAGAGTGTCCCTGATTGTGTTTTATATTACTATTTAACCAAGAAGAATGAAAATTATAAAGCCCTAGTAAGAAGGAATTATGGAAAACGCAGAGGAAGAAACCAGGTGAGTTATATAAAGAGATGTTTCAGAATTGGTGGAAATATAAAGGATTTATGCCATGTACTTAATGTATACTTAATGGCCTGATAAATTTAATTTAGATATTATGAACATTTTAAAAATTATTTTGAAGTTAATATGTATTTAATGTATTTTATATATATTTATTTTATTTTTTATTAATTTTTATTTTGGGAGTTTCCCAGTTTGCTCAGGAGAGCCCCACCAGTATTCCTGGTCAAACAGATCTCTGGTTCAAAGCAAGGGCTCAAGGATGTCTTCTTCTTGAACTTACAGTGCCAAGGATCATCGGGACTCACTTCAGTGGTATTCAGAGGCTTCAGGGCTATACTTGACAGTGCTTGTGAATTTTCAGGCTACACCTAGTAATACTCAGAGGACCATGTGATTCTGATGCTGGTGATTTCCTGGGATTAGATACAAATAGATCCCTGTGTTGTCTCTCTGGCTTCTTTGTTGTTATTTCTTGGGGACTGGTATTGTTTTTATTGGATCAGAAAAAAAATTTTTTTTTAATTTTGGCACTGTGACTTACAATACTGTTGTAAAAAAGTTGCAAGCAGGGCCAGAGAGATAATACAGCTGTAGGGCAATAGTCTTACATGCAGCCGATCCAGGACGGACTGTGGTTCGAATCATGGCATCCCATGTTGTCTCCCCATGCCTGCCACAAGGAATTTCTAAGTGCAGAACCAGGAGTAACCCCTGAGCGCCACTGGGTTTGATGCAAAAATAAAAAAAAAAAAAAAGTTTCAAGTATACAGTGATATGTTCTATTTTAGATGTATTTTAAGTTGCAAATTTTTTTTTTTTTTTGGTTTTTGGGTCACACCCGGCAGCGCTCAGGGGTTATTCCTGGCTCCATGCTCAGAAATTGCTCCTGGCAGGCACGGGGGACCATATGGGACACTGGGATTCGAACCGATGACCTTTTGCATGAAAGGCAAACGCCTTACCTTCATGCTATCTCCCGGACCCCAAGTTGCAAATTTGATACATTTAATCAAAAACTTTATATTTCTCTGTCCTCTGAATTCTCCATTTCAGTGTTAGCAGTAATAATAAAATCAAATACAGATCCATTATACTTCATTTGATATGTCATCTTTACCAGTTTTTTTATTTAAGGAAGAAACAGAAAGAGTAAAGTGAGAAGTATAACATTGGGGCCGGGCGGTGGCGCTGGAGGTAAAGTGCCTGCCTTGCCTGTGCTAGCCTAGGATGGACCACGGTTCGATCCCCCAGTTTCCCATATGGTCCCCCAAGCCAGGAGTGACTTCTAAGCGCATAGCCAGGAGTAACCCCTGAGTGTCACTGGGTGTGGCCCCAAAACAAACAAACAAACAAAAACATGGTAGCTAGTGTATAGAGTTGTTTATTGAAGTAACTGTGGATCTGGTTTAATTTTCTGAATTTTAAATGGCTTAACTCTTGGGCAGGGTTTGGGGACCATAAGGGGTGATAGGGATCAAATCTGGGTTAGTCACATGCAAGTTAAATTTCCTACCCCACATTCTTTTTTTTTTTTTTTTGGTTTTTGGTTTTTGGGTCACACCCGGCAGCGCTCAGGGGTCACTCCTGGCTCCATGCTCAGAAACCGCTCCAGGCAGGCACGGGGGACCATATGGGGCACCAGGATTCGAACCGATGACCTTTTGCATGAAAGGCAAACGCCTTACCTCCATGCTATCTCCCGGGCCCCCCACATTCTTTTTTTGAATTGTTTCTCCCATCATGCACTCCAAACATCTTAGAGAATAATATTTTTCTTTTTCTGGCTACATCTGGCTCAGGGTTCATTCCTTCTGGGGTACTGGGGATAGAAGGAAGGTCAGCTGCTGTGTGCAAGGCAAGTGCCCTACCCACCTGTACAGTCTTTTCAGTTCCTAGGAACTAATTTTTGTTTGGGGGCTTTGTACTCAGGGATCACTTCTGGAGAGGTGAACCAGTTTGGCTGCATGGAAGGCAAGCATCTTACCAGTTTTGTCATCTCTGTAGCCTTTTTATGGGAATAATTTTATCCGTTGTTGCTATGAACTGAGAGTCCAAGTATCAAGGTTTGAATTTTGTTTCTAGAGAAAACCTTATAAATCATTTACTCTAAAAATGAGTAAACCAAAGGGAAATAATAATTACTCCGTTAAATAATATTTTTGTTATAATTTAGAATAAATATTATTTTTGGCGAGTAGTTCTAACTTTTCTCAAAGTTCTTTTAAATACTGCCTATAACTAGCTCACATTAGCAGCTAAGCAAAGATAGCAAGTATAGATCTGATCATTTTTAGTTGAAATAGCAATTATATATCAAATATGAAAAGCCAAAACATTTGAGCTTGAGTGATAGTGTAGGGGATAGTGTGCTTGTCTCACATTTGCCAACTTCGGTTTGTTCCCGGCACCCCGTATGGTCCTTGTTTGGCATCCTGTCTGAGCTCAGAACCAGGAGTAAGCCCTGAATATTGCAGGGTGTGGGTCAAAATAAAATAAAATATTTTTAAAAGCTAAAACAACATTCTTTAGTGTTAACTGTTTGGGATATAGTTATAAATAATAAATAAGTTGTAATCTGATTGTATTTATAATGTTTTGTGTTAGAAGTAAAAATTTCTACTTAATTCTTTTCTTTTTCTCTAACTTTATTTAAAACCGCAGTTGAAAAAGCTGTTCATAATATGGTTGTATTGGGCATTCAGTGTTTCAGCACCAATCCTACTCTCTATACCATTGTCTCCAGTTTCCCACCCATCCTCCAACCCTGCTCCTTTAGAAGGCACAAAATTATTTATTTTACATTGCTTGTTAGAACAGAACAGTAAATAGAATTATCAAAATAGTTCAGTAAAAGAAAATTTGGAAATATTGTTGTATTTCACAACGATTTTATAAAAGTCATTGAAGTTTTGCAGATCTATTTTTTTGCTAGTTGAGCCTTCTTGGTTTCTTATTGCTTTTTGGCTTCTATCCTTCTTCCTATTTTATTCACTGTGGAGCTATACTACTAGAATTATTCTTTCGCTGGCATCTCAAGATAAATTTGAAGCTGGACTGTGGGTGGACTTCTGGGCCTGCCAGCTCTTTGGGGTTTGGGGAGGCTACTTCACTTCACCTTTCTGCACTCTGAGAAGGCCACAGAGTGTTTGGCCTGAGACTGATATACCTGGAAGTTTCATCGGCTTGGCCTCCCTTCCAAGATTAGATTGTTCTATTGTTTTAAATTAAATTCCCAAGTAGTATCTATGTAGATAGAATTATTGTACCTGCTAGTGACTTAAGATAAAACAAATAGTAGTTTAGAAAATGTGTACATTATTTCTACGCACTTGGTTACTTTTCACAAGGAATTGTACTCTTTTATACCAACATATCCTTCTGTAAATATGTAGGTTTATTTTTATTTTCTAAAGGTATTTAGAAAGCATGTAGTTATATTGAGGTTGATAGTTTCCCATGAAACCTCTAATTAGAATTAGGATATTCTAGATCAGTGGTCGGGAAGCTGCGGCTCTCGAGCCACAGGTAACTCTTTACACTTTTTAATGTGGCTTTTCTGTGTGCCAGGCGACCGCTCCAGGAGTCAGGACTCTGCTCCTAGTCTCTGTTGGTGCATGCCCTATATGTAGCCCCAACAGCCGGCTCCACACAGCTCCGGTCCGGTCATGTGGTATGGGAGGGGGCGTGACTTTTCAGTTTTAAAAATGTGGCTCTCAAAATAAATTTCAATTGTGGTTTTGTCGAGATTTGACTCAGTTGAAAAAAAAAAGGTTGCCCACCACTGTTCTAGATTGGTTAAATAAAGAGATTTAGCTCCTCCTTTAGTATTTTTGTACCTTAGACACATCCCTTTTACATAATTAGCCTTGTTTTTTATATCTCTGAGAGTGGCAGCACTAATACTTGCCTTGCATGGTGAACTTGAAAGTACTTATATGGATAAAGTTCCTGGTGTTAGGTACATCCAAAGAACCCAGTAAATGTAGCAAATATTTCCTTCCTTCCTTCCTTCCTTCCTTCCTTCCTTCCTTCCTTCCTTCCTTCCTTCCTTCCTTCCTTCCTTCCTTCCTTTTTTT
>PVKC010039883.1:0-12446 GCA_004027635.1 Crocidura indochinensis | reverse complement strand
AAATTGCTCCTGGCAGGCACAGGGGACCATATGGGGCACCGGGATTCGAACCGATGACATTTTGCATGAAAGGCAAACGCCTTACCTCCATGCTATCTCCCGGGCCCTATACTACCTCTCTTATAAGTTCTACTTTCAATAACATGCCATTCTGCACAAGTTAACTGGGAATCAATTTTGCTTCAGATTTTGCATGTGCTGGAAATCAAAAAGAGGTAATTGATCAGAATAGAATAAGCAGAAGACCTATTCTTTTTTTTTTGTTTGTTTGTTTTTTGTTTTTTGCGCCACACCCAGTGACGCTCAGGGGTTACTCCTGGCTATGCGCTCAGAAGTCGCTCCTGCCAGGCACGGGAGTCCATATGGGAACCGGGGGATCGAACCGTGGTCCGTCCTAGGCTAGCACAGGCAAGGTAGCAGGCACCTTACCTCCTGCGCCACCTCCCGGCTCCCAGAAGACCTATTCTTAATGTTTTCTACATATAGAACAGTAGGTTTTGTACCAGTGGAGTTTTAAACATTAGTTTAAACAACACTTAAAGAGAGCATGCCTGGATAGTATAAGGGTGCCTGGGAAATGGATAGGAGTAGTGGAACTGATGTTTCTCCCATGCCTCATATTTCCTCTGGGATTATAGGTACATATTCTGTAACCAGTGGTGGCCTGGAGTTTGGTCTGGAATTCATCCCCTATTACAACTATAACTCTCCTTTATTCCAAAGACTCTGAGTCTACTGAATCCTTACTTCTATTCCAGTATATCCAGAAATCAAGAATGCAATGCACTTAATTTTCTTTCTTTACTCACATGAAAAAAATCTTAATCCTTGAAATTCTTCATAAAAATATCATATTTCAGTCTTACATTTTCTCTGGAGATAAAAAGAAGCTGAACCTGCAAAACACAAATAACTTTGAGAGGAAAATTCTGCATAGTAACAAAGGCTTCTTGGGTTACTTGGGTTTAAGAAATGATTGGAGGATATAAGGACAGAGAACTCTAGAAACAGATTGTAAAATCAATACACAAGGTATTGTTTTTAAGATATATAGCAAGTTTACAAAGGAGCAAGAGAAAGAAAAAGTACAGTTCATATGTCTTGCTACAAAATTATAACTAACGCACTAGCATTACGTGGGAGGGGGGTAGAAGAAGGGGAAGTGGTATGCTTGCTGGGAACAGGGGTGAAGGGAGGACAACATTGGTGGTGGAAATGCCCCTCATTCATTATTACTATGTGCCTTAAATATCACTGTGAAAGACTTGTAATTCACTTTGCCCATAATAAAATATATATATATAACTAAATGATGACATAATTATCAAAAATACAATGTACAATAATGACAAAACTAGTGACTTTTTGGACTAATCATATACTAAGCATGATTCTCTCTGGCTACTCTTTGCCAATGGTTAAGCAAAGTAGAAACTAATGCAGGTCATTCCTGTGAAAATCTGGATTTCTTTGGTGCTCCAGGATTCCTTATCAGTCTGGCCAATATCTTTTGAAACTGTCTTATAGTTAGGAATTCTTCACACTAAATCTTCCTTCCTTCTACCCTCTTCTTTGTAACATATTTTGCTTAGTATGACACCCTCCAGTTCTGTGTTGTTGCAAAAGGCAAGGTTTCATCTTTTCTTATAGGTGAATGATATTTCTATTTTATTTTTATATACCACATCTTTATCATACCACCTGTAGTTGGGTACCTGTTTTATTTGCATATTTTGGGTATTATAAATAACACTATAATAAATCTATATGTAGTTTTCATATGTATTGTGTTCTTTGGAATGATTTATTTTGATGAATGAGATGTTCAGGAAAACATATATGGTGCTGGCAATCAAACCCAGGTCAACCACTTGGAAGGCAAATATCTTTCTCATGTACTTTCTCTCTAATCAGCTAAAAAAATCTCTTTGGGGGGGGGCCGGGAGATAGCATGGGGGTAAGGTGTTTGCCTTTCATGCAAAAGGTCATCGGTTCGAATCCCGGTGCCCCATATGGTCCCCCGTGCCTGCCAGGAGCAATTTCTGAGCATGGAGTCAGGAGTAACCCCTGAGCACTGCTGGGTGTGACCCCAAAACCAAAAAAAATAAAAATAAAAAAATAAAATAAAATAATCTCTTTTTTTCCAAAATAAAAAATAAATAAACCCATCAGCTGTGGGTTCTTTTTTTGTAAATTTTACTATGCTCAGAAATGTCTCTTCTATACCCATTTTATCATAAACAGATATTAAAACCATGTCAAAGTTTTCTCTGTATATCTTTCCTTTTGTTGATATGGTAAATCACATAGATTTACCATATAACATATACCAGAAAGGGGTAAACTGTGCGGAGGTCACATCCAGTGGGACTCAGGGGTTACTCCTTGCTCTGCACACAGAAATTGCTCCTGGCAGGCTCAGGGGACCATATGGAATGCCAGGAATCGAACCAGGGTCCATCCTGTGTTGGCTGTGTGCAAGGCAAATGCCCTACTGCTATGCTATCACTTCGGTTGCAGAAAGGGCTAAACTTTAATGACTTTCCACAAGTTATTTAGCAGCAAAAAATTGTCTTTGTATCTCACCTTGGACTATAAAGTTACATATACAAGGAAAGAATTATCTTTGTTTCCATGTGTCAGTCAAACTTTATTTATTTTTCAACTAATCATTGTTCTCCAGGATTGTTCCATATTTTCTAATGAAAAAATTATGCCATCAATGCTCTTAGGACACCTGAGACCGTAACTAACAATACAGGCCTCTAACATTGAATGTACTCCATCTGTGTTCACACAGGCTAGTTCACAGTCTCTTGGTAATTCAACACAGTGTTTCTAGAGGTAGGACAGTGCTGTATCTGGTCAAAAATAAACAGGGTGAGACAGGAAAAGTAAAAAAAAAAATTACACTGACTTTGACAACTGTGACAGAGAAGAACTTCTAGAAACAATGAAAGACTACCCTAGGCTTCATCCTAGGATCTGTGCAAAAACCAACACCACCAGTTACAGAAAACTGATTACAACAGTGATGGAATACAACTGCTAGAACCATGAAGAAAGATGATATCTTAGGCTTCATCCTATGACTTGTGCAAATACCAAGATCTCTAGTTAGAGGCCTGATTCTATCATTCACAACTGAGTGGAAAGTTTCCTGGCACCATAAAACGTCCTTGGGGTGTGAAAAAGAGTGTCCATGGAACTTTTAGCTATTCCCATGAAAGTATGTCTCAAGGGCAGAGAAACCCTGCATCTTTCAGGCCTTTCTAATTTCCCCAATGTTTACTGTGCCTAAGCAAAAAAACCAAACCAAAACAAAAGAACAACTTTGCCACACCAATTCTCCTTCCTTATTCTTTTTTTTTCCTTTTGTTCTCATGGTTATTTTTTGGTTATTGTATTTGTTGCTGTGGTGCTTTTTGTAGTTGCTGGTTTGGGGCCTTTTGTTTGATATTTGCTTCTTTTTTTGTTTTCTTTATTTTGTTTTTGTTGTAGGTTTTTGTTTTTTGTATTTTTTGTTTTGGTTTTTTTGTTTGTTTTTCTTCTTTTTAAATTGATATTTATAACCTCTAGACAGACTGACTCTCCTCAGTTTTGTTTGTTTGTTTGTTGTTTTTTCTTTTTTTCTTTCAAAATAACCACATAACTTGAATCATCTTGTTCTTCCTCATAAATTGAAGGGAAAAAATGGATGGTACCAGAACCAAACAGTTGTATGAACATTGAGTAGATATAAAAAAGGCTCAGACTTAAACACCAAACCCAAAGTCAACAACAACAGAATCGATAGCCAATCTTCAACAAGCTATACACAGAGGGGATCAGTTATCCTAGCAGTCTGGGGGCAAAGAAGGTGGATACTGGGAACTGGGATGGAGGGAAGACAACACTGGTGGTGAGAATACTCCTGATTCAATGTCACTATGTACCTCAAATATTAACTGTGAAAAATTTGTAATTCATATTGGTCACAATAAAATTTATTTTTTAAAAAAATTACAAGAGAGGGGGTTTGGAGAGCTAAGAGACAGTACAGTGGGTAAGATGCTTGTCTTGCAAGCAGTCAGTCCATATTTGATTCCTGGCACCACATATGATATCTTGTGTCCCACCAAAGTGATACCTGAGTGCAGAGCAAGGAGTAATCCCTGGGTACCCCTTAGTGTCGAAAAAAATTATAAAGAATGCCAAACTCAGAATGCCAAAGCCCAGGCTTTATATCAACCCTTCTAAGACTTTGGGTTTGGACAAAAATCTCGAGATTGCTTTTCTGCCTTGGATCATACTGAGAAGTGAGGATGAGCATCACTCCAGGGCTAAAGTAGATCCTAATTCAATAAATTTCCATGTGGAATTTTTTGTGCATAAAGCTTCAATAGTGTAGAGAAGAATGAGATAACATTTTCTGGGGATCTAACTTGAAGGAACCATCTAGGCATTGCTGCTTTAAGGATCTTACATGTTTTTGGTATATTAACTCTTATTAAAAAATCTTTTCCTGATAAAAATAATTTAAGAATATAGAAGTTTCTGATTTAGTTGTAGTCACACAAATTGGCAAGGGAAAATCAGTGTTAAAATAATAATCTAACGATAACTTGTCTTTTCATATCTTCATATTATTTACCAGAAATTTTCTCTTAAGAAAAAATGGACTTTGAGCAATGCAGTCACCATGTCTCCATTCAGCCAGAGCCATAGACTCACTCTGAAAAGAGATGTAAACCCTCTCTTTTAAAAAAGTATGGGCACATAGGTAATATACCTGAAAGCTGGCAATCTTGGGAGGAGAATGTGGGCCAAGTCCCTATTCTGCCAAAGTCATGCTTACTATACCCATCACTCATAATTGCTGCTTCGAATATGGCTCAGCTTCACAACTTGGTTCTCTGCAAATACATCAATCTGATCCAGGTATGCCGTTATTTGGGTTGACATCTCCAGAACATTTTTGGAGTGAGTGTGGACACCCTTCGGATACTTTTAGAAGTCCTGGCAGCCAAAATCATCCCCCAAAAAACAAAGTTTTAGAATTAGTGCTTGAATTCCTGGACCTGCACAGCTGCATTTGCAGCCACGGCACAACTCCATTTTTTAATTACTGTCATCCCTGTAGGAACTTGTCAATTTGGACTCCACTTTAGGTGTATCTAAAGCCACCTAATGTTCAGAAACAAAAGAAGTAACAGAATAATTAACAGTAATAAGAGCTTACTAAATTTTTTACAATGACTTAATGACCTCATTGAGAAATACAATGATTGTTCCAAATTTCTTGCACTGTACCCTTTTTATTAAAATAATTTTAAATAATAATTTTAAAGATTGTTTTATAAATAATTTTGCTCCCACTTATCTGGAAACAAATATATTATGTCAACTATATTACTCATAGTTTTCAAATAAAATAATTCATATTTTAAAAATAAATAAATGATTTAAAATAAATGAAATCTAAGGTCTCATATATATTCACTTCCTATTGTAATTATTACAAGTCACCACAAACAGTGTTTTTAAGTGACACAAGTGTACAAAAACATCTTCTGGGAGTCAGATAAGTCTGGAATAGGTCTCACTGGACAAAAATCGAGGTGTCCCTACAGCATTTTAAGGTTCCAGTTATCATCTTTCAGAAGTCACTTTATCAACCTTTTTATATATTTTAAAATATGCCACTCCAACCTCTGATTGATTTTCTTTTCCTTTTATTCTTGACCTTTGTTTACATGGGATCCATCAGGATAATCTACCCATCTCAAAATTCTATTTTTCCTTTAATTTTTGGGGGGCCACAACCAATGGTGCTCAGGGGTTGGTTACTCCTGGCTCTGTGCTCAGAAATCACTCCTGGTAAAGTTGGGGAACTATCTGGAATGCCAAGGATTGAACCCAGGTCTGTCCCAGGTTGGCTGTATACAAGGCAAATGCCCTCTATCCAATGTGCTATTGTTCTGACCCACCCCATTTCAAAATTTTTAATTTAAACATATTTGCAAAACTTTTTTTCCATGGAAGGTAGCATATTCATAGATTTGAGAATTAGAACAAGAACAACTTTGAAAACTATTTCTTATGTAATGCCCATATACAGTGGGTCCTGTCATTATTTCCACCTCCTCCCTTTTTGTCCTTTTACATGGTTTGTACAAGATTCTTATCTGTCAGTATAAATCACATAAGATCTCTTGGAGACATCTACTGAAACCTGAAACTTCTAAACTGAGCAGCATTTCTTTGTATAAAACGGTACATATCAATCACCTGAAATGCCAAAAACATGGTAGCAACATTTCAACAAGTCAACACATGGGTACTTTTTTACTTTTTGGTTGCTTTCCTAAGGAGAATGGTGACATTGGGATTTGAAGAAGTTATTAATTCTCAGCGTAATTACTTTTATGCTCAGATTTCTTTTTCCTTTGAATGTTGAAAGTTGACAGAACATTTAAATCTTCAGGCTAGCCAAGGACAGTAGTGTAAATCATGTCTTTTCACTCAAATTAATAGGTTTTTGTCTAAAAGCAATTTAAACAAGTAAAAAAATATTTAAGATGAGTTATTTCCTGTTGGGTAAAAATTAACACTTCATAGTGACAATAAGATAGATTTGTTGATATTCTCTTTCTGCTTTGAAATCTTTTACTCTTTCTTCTTTGAAGGAAATAATTATGTAAAGTATGATGTTGGCTTTGAATATTTTAAGTAAAATAATCTACATGAAATATGTTAATTTAAAATGGCAAATATTGCTGTTTTATTATTATTTTTTGGTTTGTTTTTTCTGGGTCACACCCGGCAGCACTCGGGGTTTACTCCTGGCTCTATGCTCAGAAATCGTTCCTGGCAGGGTTGGGGGACCAAATGGGATGCCAGGATTCCTTCTACATGCAGACAAGCGCTCTACCTCCGTACCTCCGGCCTCCTGATGTCTTATCATTAAACATAACTTACTAAGATCAAAATAGTTAATAATTGGCAAAAATAGGAAAGCCCAGTTTTACTTTTGTTTAGAATCTGACATTAACTCTTTATATGTCTTCTTTGAATAAAACTTTAAAATAGAACAGTAACATCTTTGGTATCTCTCACATCTTATATCCAGCCTTTGGAACCCAGAGTCCTTCTCTTGACTCAAGGATCTCTACAATACACTTCTGCAATATTGGCTCACAATTCTCAATTTTTTCTTTAAAAAATTATCTATCTGCATTCCATTTTCTGTAATTCTTCTTTCTGAAATAGGGATAGGACCATTAACGAATTGGAGCTTACAATTTAAGAAGCATTTTTAAAATGCTTCTTAGCCATAGAAGGCAGCAGGTACCTTTAGGTTGGTTGATCCTGAAAACGGCTGCTCTATTACTTACCCTATTATTCAAGTTGATTATTTTAAGCACTTTGTACTTTTCCTTATTATTTCTTTAATAATCTAATGGTGCCATCAAATTGCTGAAAAATAAATTTGCTTTAAACTTAACACTCAGTTTGGAATCCAATTAAGATACACACCTCTGATTCAAGACACCATCTCTCTTACACAATGATATTACTTTTTAGTCTCATTAAGATCTTCCAGTTCTCTCTCCATCCTAAGGTTATTTTCCTTTTTCATCTTTAGAATGGAATTTTCCATAACTTCCTTCTATTTGATTTTGTTTTTTTCAAGATATATCTAGATAAGATTTCCACTTGTGAAATTAGAGGAGGAAATAACAAACCAATTCAATTTCAGTCAAATGTCTTCAAAACAACTACCTTTTTCACTGTCAAGCCTCATCATAATTCCTCTATATATTTATTTATGTATGTATGTATGTATTTATTTATTTCTGGTTCTGGGGTCACACCCACCAGCGCTCAGGGGCTACTCCTGGCTCAATGTTCAGAAATCGCCCCGCGTAGGCTCGGGGACCATATGGGATGCTGGAATTCGAACCACCATCCTTTTGCATGCAAGGCAAATACCTTATCTCCATGTTACCTCTCCGACCCCTCCTCTATATATTTAAACCAAAAAAAAAAGTCTTTGACTTCTTTTTCTAGCTGCAGTTTCTCTAATGTAGTGTGAACATAAGTTCAGGGATAGCCATATCCCTTGCTTCCAAGAAGGAGATGAGAAATCTGTATTGTCCGAGTTCATTCACAATTTTTAAAATATTATAGGTCAATTATTCTATGCCAAATACTTAAGGTTATAATTAAATAGATCAGACATTATTTCTTGCCCTATTGGAGTTTCTGGTCCAGATTCCTAGAACCAGAATAGATTTAAAATATTTCTTAATTCCATGATTTCTAAATTATCTACTAAAGAGAATCAATATTTTATATAATGTTAATTGGCATTTATTAATTAACTAATATATAAGAGTGAGGAATTAATTGTGTTCAGATTATCAGGTTAAACAAAGTTATGTCAGACTTCTCACTCCAAGTCCTTACTGTACTAATATACTCTGATTCAGAGGCGTAGAAGAGATGAGATACGATATAATAATTTGGTTTTCTCAATGTTATCTCAGCACAAATACTATTTGACGAGTACCATTCACAACAACTTCAGACAAGAAAAAAATGTATTTCTGTTAGTACTTCCAAGACTAAAACCCAGGGTTGAAGTACTTCCTTCTACTCATGAGGAAGCTGACATGCGCTAAAATGGGAAAGGACAATGCTGAGACAAGAATCTTGCTCTCATTCCCAGGGTTATTTGACCATTTCATTCTCCTTGCTTGTTCTGTTTTCCCCCATTCAATTGAAAAAAAGACACTAAATTCATATTTGTTCCCTTCTTAATCTCTATTTTTCTTCTTAAATAATGACTGAATATGGTCGTTTAACATGTTTTGTGCGCTATTTTTCTTATTCCTCTCTTGTTTCTAACTTTATTTAGATCTTAACCTCATAAAAGGTAAGAGACAAATTTTAGACATAAAGCAATGGACAATGTATGCTATTTAAATAGTTGTATCTTAAAAATGACAACATACCTAATCATCTCTCCCTTCTAGCTTTATTTAGACCATTATTTCTCCTCATTTCACCAGAGAATTACTGAAGCATTTGTTATGTTTGCTTTTCTTGGGGGATGGGTGAAGCACCCAGCATTATTCAGGGGTTACTCGTGGCTCTGCATTCAGAAATTACACCTGATGGTATTTGGGGTACATATAGGATGCTGAGGATTGAATCCAGGTCAATTGTGTGCAAGGTAAATAGCCTTATCCATTGTACTCTCTCCAGCCCCTATTAAGGCATTTAGTTAGCAACAATACCCCTTGATATGGGCTATTCTTACATACTGTTTTAAAAATTACACTAATATTTTTTATTGATTGTTTCTACTTACACAAGGAACTAATTACTAACATCTGGAGCTAATTACTACTAAGTACTGGACAGAATAGTCACCTTGTCATTTGGGATAGATTGTCAAATGAGAGTGTTTGTGAGTATTAGTATGTATTTAGCTATAAAATATATGTAACTCTAAATTAATCATATGTAAGTGATTTTAGATTTATGAAATCTGAGGGGAAATATATACATATTTGTGTATCTCCACTCCCTTCATTTATTTATATTATATCCATTTTCAAATGGGGGCTATTATATTGCCACCTTGTGGCAAGTATGTCTGAGAGTCAATTAAACACTGTATTGAAAGCTCTTTTAAGTATATTATTACATAATGCTCTCAAAGAGGAAAGTATATTCACTAAATAATTCATAATAAAAATTATTTCACTTTCCATGTGGCTAATCAAGTAGCCGTGTTCATATTATTTGGGTCCTTATGTCAGATTTCAATCTGAAGAATCAAACTAAAAATGCAATTACTAGAGAGATGGTACTGAGTATCTCGATGCCATTGGTCAAAAAATGAAAAATAAATAAATAAAATAAGTGGAATCAAACTAGGAAGCTTCTGCACTGCTTTGAAACAAAGATCGGAATAAAAAGATACCCCACAGATTGGAAAGAATACTTTTTCACATTAAATCTGATAAAATGTTGATACCCAAGATACATAAAGCATTGGCATAACTTTACAAGAAAAATTAACAACCCCACCAAAATCTTGGGGTAAGAAATGAATATAAACTTTCTTAAAAAATAAAAGATATATAAATGACCAAAAGGGATGTGAAAAAAATGTTCTCCCTCATTTATCTCCAGGAAATGCAAATTAAAAAACAAGATATTAACTCATACCCATGAGACTGGTTTGTATCACAAAGAACAGAAACAACTAGTGTTGGTGAATCTGTGGGTAAAGGGAATGCTCATTCATTGCTAATGAGATTTTTTTTAAATTTTATTGATTGATTGGTTTGGGGGCCACACCCAGCAGCATTTAGGGATTAATCCTGACTCTTGGCTCAGAAATTGCTCCTGGCTCAGGGGACCATACGGGATGTGGGAATCGAGTTGGGTCTCTCCAGTGTTGGCCACATGCAAGGCAAATGCCCTACCACTGTGCTATCTCTCCATCCCCTTCTAAAGAGAATGTTAACTACGCCAGACATTTTGGAAAATAATATATGATTTTTTTTCTCCAAAAAAAAAAACAAATAATCCTAGAAATTGAACTTCCATATAACCCACAATTCTACTTCCACACCGAGGATCAAAAGCTACTCAAAGAAAGACATTGCACTCTTATGCTCATTATAGCACTATTCACAATAGTCTAAACCTGTCCAAGAACAGGTGACTATATAAAGAAATTATGGCACGCAGACATAATGAAATTTTTGTTTGCAATAGTAAAAAATAAAGTCATGCAATTTGGTACTACATAATTTATCTAGAGAATATTATGCTGAGTTAAGTAAGTCAAAAGAGAGGAACAGACACAATATATTTTCATATGTGGAATACAAGGAAAAACAGGAATAATAAATGCCCAAAGGCAACAGAAATTGAGAACTGATCTTCAGTCTGAAATTCACTATGGAGTTATATGAAAGTCAGGATAAACTGGGACAATGTTGGAGGGAAACAAAGTGGTGAAGTGTGGGGTACTAAAATATGTTGTACAGAAATTTTACCATTAACAATTTTGTAAACCGTGGTTCCTAAAATAAAATGCTAAAGCATTAGGCAATAAAGGAGAGAAGACTTTGTGAAAGAGTAAATGGCTTATTCAGGAGTTGGTCAGAGTGATAAAATAATAAGTAGAGCATTTGCCTTGCACTTGGACCAGGGTTCAATTCTCAGAACCACTTATGATCCCCAGGAGATACTGATTCAGGAAAGATCTCAGAGTGTGGAGCAGGACAGCCAGTATGGAACCTTCCACATCCAAAATAGAGTTAGGCAAAAAAAAAAATGGACTAAAATTGAACTGATGGAGAAGAGGGAAGAGGAGTACAAGATCAACATTCTAGCTTCCAGAAATAGAAAAGGTAACTAAGATGAGTTAAATCTAGAATCAAAGGAGTCTGATATTCTCAGTACCTGTTAATAATTCTAGTTTTCATCATATATAAAGAGCACTTAAAGAGAGAATTCTAATCTGAGTGTTTCTTTTATGTTCCTTTGGGGCAGAGTAACTCATTCTTCAAACTACTTTATCTCTCTCATGACATGGAGAACAGATGAGATAGTGCATATTTATTTAATTTGGGATAGACATTCCTAAGTGAGTAGACACCTGAAGGATACTCTTAGGGCTGGCTCTGTGGGCCTGCTAGTTTGATGCTCAGGCCTTGCACTGCAAGCTTCTCAGGTCCAGAAATATTGGAAGCCAATAGGTCCGCCGCAACCAGTGGTACTTGGAATTGATGTAAAACTGGGGATCAAACTTGGGACCTGATGCACACAAGGCATATGCCTCAACATATCTTTCAATTCCTAGAGGTAAAAATTTATAAACTATAAAGTAGAGCTCAGGTCCTTCTGAATCCCTAATCTTTGGAGTATAAACAAAAGTTGAAACATTGAAACTTGGAGCACCTCAAAACACCTTTCTACCTCTTTAAGCAAAATGAACCCAAACTTCCTGTTGTCTGGCTTTCTTACCTTGATTAAACTTTTATCTTCTTTCCTATTTATGCTATAAATTTACTTCCAATATATCTTTGATTCCTGTTCATCTCCTCTCTCTGGTCTGTAATATTTTGTCAATCAGAGCAAAGTCAAAGGAAGATAACTGTCATGAACCTTCAGTGAATGGGTGGATTAAAAGGAACAAAATCAAATACATATTTATTTTATTTATAAGGCCACTTATAATATAGTTTAGGTCTAAGAATGAATCATACTTGTACATAAGTTTAAATTATCTGGAAATACTTGGAAGACAGTCATCAGAAGTTTGTATGTGATTCAACGAAAGGTAGGCTGTCACCAAAGTACTGGGATATGAACCAGGCTACAGCAGGTACAGAGAAGCCTGTCAATGATGATGAGAAAGCTCAGAATGGATCACT
>PVKC010039882.1:0-12425 GCA_004027635.1 Crocidura indochinensis | reverse complement strand
AAATTGCTCCTGGCAGGCACGGGGGACCATATGGGGCACCGGGCTTTACACTTTTTGTTTTGTTTTGTTTTTTTGTTTTTTGGGCCACATCCAGTGATACTCAGGGGTTACTCCTGGCTATGCGCTCAGAAGTCGCCCCTGGCCTGGGGGACCATATGGGGCACCGGGGGATCGAACCGCGGTCTGTCTAGGCTAGCGCGGTAAGGCAGGCACCTTAGCTCCAGCGCCACCGCCCGGCCTTACACTTTTTAATGAGGTTCTTCTGTGTTGCTGGCGGCCACTCTAGAAGTCAGGATCTGCTCCTAGCCTCTGTCAGTAAGCACCCTGTGTGCAGTTCCAGAGGTCTGGCTGGCTCCAAAAGCTCCAGTCGGGTCATGTGGTATGGGGGGGTGACGGGGAGTGACTTTCTGTGTGGCACCGAGATATTGAGGCAGCATCCTCTCTCTGTCTGCTGCCCTTGGTTTTAAAAATGTGGCTCTCAGGGCCGGAGAGATAGCATGGAGGTAAGGCGTTTGCCTTTCATGTGGTGGTTCGAAAACCCGGGATCCCATATGGTCCTCTGTGCTTGTCAAGGGTGATTTCTGAGCATAGAGCTAGGAGTAGCCCCTGAGTGCTACCAGGTGTGACCCAAAATAAAAAAAATGTGGCTCTCAAAATATATTTCAATCGTAGTTTTGGAGAGATTTGACTCAGTTGAAAAAAAAAGGTTGTCCACCTCTGGGCTAGCAGAACCCCACCCTGACCCATAAACAGTACCCAGAAAGCACAATCAAACAGAGTTTGCTCCCCCACCAGGAATGCATACATCAGCCATGGATGAGCAGCTCCATCCACAAAGAGGAAAGCCTGGTCCTACCTAGTGGCATGCACATCAACTCAGGTGAATGCACACTACTTTGAAGAGTGGATGCTCTTCTCTGCTAACAACCATACTTTTTTCAATTCAGAAAAAAGACAACAATTGCAACACTATAATAGTGGGAGAACTCAACACCGGCTTGATAGGTTAACCAGGCTGAAAGCTACCCAAAATAAGATAGCTATTAAAGGAGAAATGGAAGAAAGTGACATAGTTGATATATGTAGGGCTATCCATCCCCAGAAAACTGGATACACATTCTTCTCGAATGTACATAGAATATTCTGCAGGATAGACCACATGTCGGTTCATAAAATATCTCTCCATCAATCAAGAGGATAGAAATTTACAAAACCTTCTCATATTACAATGCACTGAAATTGTAAGTGAACTACAAAGAGACACAGATTTAAAACTTTAACAGATGCAAATAAAACAGTTCACTACAGAACAAACAGTAGAGATGAAATAAAAGAGGAAATTAAAATATTCCTTGAAGCAAATGTAAAAGAACACATAAATATCAGAATATTATAAATATCAGACAAATATAAGAATATGTGGGACACAGTAAAATCAGTACTAAAAAGAAAATGTATAGCTTTACAAGCACACATCAGAAAAAAAGAAAGGGGCTAAAATGACAAGTTTATAAAATCAGAAAATGATCAAAAAAGAACCAAAAATAGCCAAAAAGGGATGAAGTAATAGGAGTAAAGCAAAAAAAAACAAACAAACAAACAAACAAAAAACAAAACAAAAAAAATGAATGGATATCCAAAGAACAATCTGAAAGATAGATGAAAGCAAAAGTTTTGGTGCTTTGCATAAGATTGCTGTGCTATTAGCAAAAATCACAAAGAAATCTAATAAATTGAATGAGAAATAAAAATAGAGAGATCTCTGCAGAAACTACAGAAATTCAAAGGGTAATCATAAACTACTTTGAGAATCACAAGGTCACAAAACAAAATAATATTGAAGAAATGGATGAATTCTTAGAATTCTATAATGTTTCATGGTTGAACCAGAATGATCTAACATATCTAAACATATCCATCAATATTTACAAAACTAAAAATGGTAATCAAACGTATTCACCTAGGGGCCGGGCGATGGCGCTGGAGGTAAGGTGCCTGCCTTACCACGCTAACCTTGGACAGACCACGGTTCGATCCCCTGTGACCCATATGGTCCCCCAGGCCAGAGGCGACTTCTGAGTGCATAGCCAGAAGTAACCCCTGAGCGTGTGGCCCAAAAACAAAAACAAAAAACAAAAGTATTCACCTCATAAAAGCTGATACTCAGATAGATTCACTAATGAATTCTTTCAAAACTTTCAAGAGAACCTATAGCCAATCTTTTCAGGATCTTCCAGGAAATTAAAGAAACAAAAATACTCACAAATAGTTTTTATGTAGCTAGCATCACCCTGATTACAAATGCAGATGCTGTAAAAATGAAACTACAAATAAATATCCCTGATAAACACAGATGCAAAGATCCTCAACAAAATCCTCGTAAATTGGATCCAATACCTCATCAAGATCATACACTATGACCAAGTAGGTTTTATTCCAAGAATGCAAGAATGATTTAACATATGCAAATCAATCAACATTATACACCATATAAAAAATAAAAACTACATGATCATATCAATAGGTCCAAAGAAAGCATTTGATAAGGTCCAAAAACACATTAATAAATAAAAACTCCTAACAAATGTCAATGGAAGGAGTATTTTTCAATGTAGTTAAGGACATCACCACAAACGTATGTCAAATATTATACTCAATAGGAAAAAACTAAAAGCCTTTCTTTTAAAATCTGGTAAAAGGGGGCCGGGCGGTGGCGCTGCAGGTAAGGTGCCTGCCTTACTGCGCTAGCCTTGGATGGACCACGGTTCGATCCCCCGGTTCCCATATAGTCCCCCAGGCCAGAGGCGACTTCTGAGCTCATAGCCAGGAGTAACCCCTGAGCGTCACTGGGTGTGGCCCAAAAACAAAACAAAAAATAAAATAAAATCTGGTAAAAGACAATGATTTCCCCTCTCGACACTACTATTTAACGAAATACTGCAAGTACATGACATAGCAATTAGGCAAGAAAAATATATCAAGGGCATTCAGATAGGAAAGAAAGAAGTCAAGCTCTCACTGTTTGCATAAAACATGATATTATATTTAGAAAACCCTAAAGACTTTACCAAAAAGCTATTAGAAAAAAATATATTCATATAGAAAAGTAAAGGCTACAAAATTAACAATCAAAAATCAATGGCCATCTTATACACAAATGCCAGAGAAGAAATGGGCATTAAAAAAACTCATTCACAATAATATGACAGAAATTCAAATAACTTGGTGTCAAATTAACTAAAGAGGTGAAAGACCTATGCCAAAAACAACTTCAAAGCACTGCTTAAAGAAATAAAAAAGGGGAGGCGGGCAGAGCAGTGGCAAAGTGGTAGGGCATTTGCCTCGCATGCAGCTAACCTAGGAATGATCATGGTTAGATCCTACGTATACCATATGGTTCCCCTGGTCAGGAGAGATTTCTGGAAATATAGCCAAGATGCGACCCAAAAAAGCAAATAAATAAATAAATAGCCAACAAACAAAAAAGAAATGAAAGAAAACACAAAGAAATGGAGACACATACCCTTTTCATTAATATGAAGATTAACATCATTGAAATGCAAGACTCCAAAAAGCACTGTACAGATTTAATGTAAATACTCTAAGGATATCCATGACATTTTTCAAAGAAATCAATTAAATATTTCTAAAATTTATTTGGAACAATAAAAAACTCATACATAGCTAAATCAAGAGTAATTACAAAAAAAGTGGAATGCATCACTTTCCCGAACTTTAGATTCTATAACAAGGCAATAGTCATTAAAACAGCTTGCTATTGGAATAAAGACAGACTCACAGATTAGAGTTGAGCATTCAGAAAATGTTTCCCAGACATAAAAAAAGCAATCTGATAAAGGTGTAAGACATGAAAAATGGAGCACAGAAAGCCTCTTCAACAAGTGGTGTTGGGACAACTGGTTAGCAAGATGCAAAAAAAACCTTGGACATTATGCAAAAATATCAAATCAAAATGGATTAAAGACCTTGATATCAGACCCAGAACTATAAGGTATATACAAGTAAATGCAGTTAAAACACTTAATGACATTGAGACTAAAGGCATCTTCAATGAGGTAACACCACTGTCCAAATAAGTGGAAGCAAAGATAAACACATTGACATACATTAATATGAGAACCCCTCATCTCAAAGAAAATAGAGACTAGGATACAAAGGCCATGAACAGAATGGGAAAAACAATTTCTGCAGTACACATCAGACAAGATATATAAGGTGTTGACAGCACTTAAAAAGAAAAGAAATCATTTAATCCCATCAAAAAATGGGGAGAAGTAATTGACACGCCCCACTCAGGTGCAAACACCAAAAGGGGGACTGCACTCCTGAGAAGAAATTGTATTTGTCAGAAAAGTCCACTTTGAGTAATCACACATCAGCTGACCTCTTTGCATGGATTGTCTGAGTGCTATTTCACTCTTTCCCTTTAAGAAAATCAGGCCTCAGTAAACTTTCTCCCTAGACAAAGGAAGACAGTACCAGACTCCCGCCAAAGGCTCTCCCACTGACCAGTCTATCTGACTTGCAATATCTTGGCGTCAAGGATGTTTTCCTCAATAATTCAAAGCTCAGGATGAAAGCAATTCACAGCTTTCTACCCAAAACTCTAAATACATCTTTCCTCTTCCCTGATAATTGCTAACTTACCCAAGGAATCTCTCACCTTTCTAGGTAATTGCCTAGCTCTCTCTTCCTTACCCCAAACAAATACAAATTCCTTTCCATCTTCACTATCTAATTCTTTAAGATGCAGAATTCAGCTAGTTTTCTTTATTGTGTTTCTCCATCCAAAACCTACCTCCTATTATTCCTATGAAAATTACTCTGCATTCCAGAGTCACTTCATAAGTCATTCAGCTAAATTAGTAGACTTGTCCTCGTCCTCGTCCTCTCTTCATCTGACGTGGATCCCCATGCATTGTGTGTGGTAATTCATCTTTCTACATTAATTTCTGTTTTTAAGTCTCTTTGTGTCTCACTCTCACCCGTGGAAAAGTCTTGAAACCCACAAAGCTATATTGCTGTATAGAGACGCTACAGCCATCTGTAACAAGGAATAAATAGACACTTCCTCAAATAAGAAATTGAAATAAAAAGACACATGAAAAAATGCTCCACATCACTAATCATCAGTGAAATGCAAATCAAAACAACAGTGAAGTACCATCTCATGCCATGGAGACTGGCACACATCACAAAGAACAGAGCAATCAGGCCTGGCAGGGATGTGGGGAGATAAAAAGTCTTATTCACTGCTGCTGGGAATGCTGTCTAATCCAGCCTTTTGGAAAACAATATAGATATTCCTCAAAAAACTAGAAATTCAGCTTTCATAAGATTCAGCAATACCACTCCTAGAAATATAGACTAGGAACACAAAAACACAATACAAAAATGTTCTCTCCACTCCTATGTTCATTGCATAGCTTTTTATAATAGCCAGATTCTGGATACAACCTTGGTGCTGACAACAGATGAGTGGCTAAGGAAACTGTGAAAAAACACAATGAAATTATATGCAGTTATTAGGGGAACAAAAGGAAATGAAATTTTCCTATACATCGATGGATATGGAAACTATTGTATTGAGTGAAATTAGACAGAAAGAGAGCGATAGATAATTGTAATATATATACTTAATATATATATATGTAATTATAATACCCATAGACAATAAAGATGAGGGCAAGAAGGACCAGCCCATGATATGAAGTTTACCGCAAAGAGTGATAAGTAGAGAAATAACTAACAATTAAACATGTCAACAATAGAGACAGGAGATATTTGAGGAGAATAACGGGAGACATTGTTGTGGAATGTTGTGTGGTAAAGGGCAATGTGTGTTTTATGTTTGAAACCTATATATGAACATGTTTGTAACTATGGTACTTAAAAATTATTTACAAAAATAAAATAAAATACTATGGAAAAATGAAAAAGGTAATGTTTTCTTCTGAACATTTTAAGTCAAAATGTTGATACTCTTATTTTCTGTGTTAGGAATTTCTCATATACTTTGAATATTAGCATTAATAAAGAAATTCATGTATCTTTAATGTCTAAAAGTTTTCCTTTCATTTTGATTATTTTCATTAGTGTAAATAAGCTTCTTAGTTTAATGCATTTGCATCTGTTATTTTTGCTATTTTGCCTATGTTTTTATTATCCAATAAAAATATAGTTGTTTGGGTCCATATAAATAATATTTTAGAGAACTTTGTAGAAAATAATTATCTTGTAAATTGATTATTAATCTTGAAACTTTACTGAATTTTTCCATTTAAATTAGCATATGTCCTGTGAATGTAAAGATTTATAAAAGATAAGTGTAGATGTCACAACTCTTTACATATATATGTAGATAACAATATAATAATGGTGTTCTATGAATTCATTTTTAACTTTTTATTTTATTGAAATAGTTGTGATCTATAGTGTCCTTCATATTTGAAAATTAGATATAAAAAGATTCAGGACCATTCCCACCACCAGTGTCAACCACCCTCCTCCAATGGACCCAGAGTGCATTCTTTACCACCAAACTTAGCCCCAGTATAACAGGCAGTTCAGATATAAGATCACTAAGTAATAAACCAGAAACAGAAGGGTGTCACTCAATCTAGAAGACCCCGGGGAGAGGGTGGAGGATATGAGAGGCAGAATGGGAACGGAGGTGGAGAGAGGACAACTCAGTGATGGGAATTCCCCTGATTAATGTTTATATGTAACTGGAATAATACTGTGGATGACATGTAAACCACTATGATTATAATAAAAAAGGAAGAAAATAATATTTTTAACAATATTGTAAATCACTGCAAGTAAAACAAAATACAATATTTAAAAAGAAAAAAAACTATGATATTATGGAGTAAAGATAAGAAGAATGTGTGTTAATATAAAATGTGATTTTCAGCAAGTCACTAGCCATGGAAATAAACCTGTCAACAAATAAAAAAATGTTAAAATTAAAGTTTAGGTCTTTTGATTCTATTATTGATGACCTTAGCTTGGATATTTAGTTCTGCCCTTACTTATTTCCACACCAATGCATCTGAGACCACTTGGCCCCCAGACCCCAACATTTCTCTATTCATTTCTTTTGGGTTTGATAGAAAACTATGTGACTATGTGGAAAAACAAAGTAATATTTGTCCCAATGTTCCATGAAAAGGCAGGAGCCCTGATTTAAAAGTTAGAAAAAAATAAAAGAAAATAATTTTTTATTTAAATAGTCTTTATTTTGACCAAATTGGATTACAAAACAAAGCACACAAAAAAAGGAAGAGAAAAACAATAACAGCAAAAACAATAACAAAAAATTAGTTTGTGCTTTTGTATCCATAGGCGCATTAAATATTGCAGACATTAGAAAGGGAATTCCCTTGACCTAAGATATAAAGGGTTTCTCTACCCTTGAAGCATACTGTCATGGGAATAACTATAGGCTCCTTGCATACCCTATTTCTCTTCCCTAGGTATTTTTGTGCAATCTGGAAACTTTCTGCTCAGTCGTGGATGATAAAATCAGGCCTCAGTAACTGAAGATCTTGGTAATTGCACAGGTCAGAGGATGGAGACTAACTTGATGGTGTACTTATATGTATCCTCACTATGTCTTAACAATATAGAGCAAGCATAGCACAAACCAGAGGAGCACCATTTCTATTTTTCTGCTCGTCTGAGTACCAGCATCAGTCAGTCTGACAGCTTCTAAAAGTGCATGTTATGAGTGACTAATGGAAACTTAATTAAGCTAAGTACCTAACTTAACATATGGGGGAGGGTTGTCTCTATTATTCTGATTCCAGTAGAATGTAATCGTCATAGAGACCTAGATGGAGACAGGTGAACTCAATGTGTGGCAGACTTAAGAGGAAATTCGGACCTTATTTCCATCTAGTGAAATGGATAAATGCAGAACAGAGCAGAGAAAAGCAATCCTTTGTCAAGAGGGATCAAAACAGAAGTTACTAAATTTTTATTGTTAGGGAAGAGAAATATCACTGTTGGTGGGAGTGCTGCCTGTTACAGACTCTATGGAAATTAATTGATATTAAACTCCATAAAAACTTAAATACGGGCCTGGAGAGATAGCACAGCGGTGTTTGCCTTGCAAGCAGCCAATCCAGAACCTAAGGTCGTTGGTTCGAATCCCAGTGTCCCATATGGTCCCCTGTGCCTGCCAGGAGCGATTTCTGAGCAGATAGCCAGGAGTAACCCCTGAGCACCTCCGGGAGTGACCGAAAAAAAAAAACAAAACAAACAAACAACCAAAAAAAAACCTTAAATACTTGAGGGGGCTTTTGGGATGGACAGTAGAGTGAGTAATTCTTGCCTTGCATGTGCCTGTGGGAATTTGATCCCCAGCACAAGATATGATCTTCAGAGTCAACCGAGAGTAATCACTAAGTGCAGACTCAAAAGTCTGAGTACTGTCAGGTATCATCCAGAATTGAAAAAACAATTAAAAACTTGAGTAGCTGAAGATAATTACAATATATGGTGGCAAAGGCAAATGCCTCATCTATGACTGACCTTGGTTTGATATCTAGAAACATATGGCCCTCATATTACCCCAAATGTCCTAGAGGCCCACAGCATTTACTAGTGTGTAGCTGCAGTGCCAGAAATTCCTATACTGACCTGGCTAATTCTAAATCCTACATCTTCAGTTTCTTGTGCTATATTTCTGGCTCAATTGCCTGAAAACCATCATTAGGATAATAAATCTCTCAAGAGTGATTCCTAATAAGCACAATTGAACTCCCAAATGACCAAGACATTTTACATCTTGGCATCTACCCAAGAAAACACCATCTTGAAAATTATATGCACATCTATATTCATTGCTGTTCTGTTTAGAGTAATCAAGTTATGGGAAGAATTTGATGTCAAGACTAGTGAACACTGAATACAGAAAAAGATATCAAGTGAACAAAAGAGAATTTGGTGAGAGAAAACTAGATAGGATGATCTGATACTAGAAAACAATAAAAATTTTGTAGCATTTTGATAGAGGTGCAAGAGAAGTAATTTTGCACACCAAAAGCAAAAATGTAAATGATTCCTGTTATATTACTTTAACTAGAAAATGAAATGTATAAAATGGTTAACATCATGTTATTATATTTTTAAAATTACAAAGAAATTTTAAGATATTTTTATCACTTCTATAATTTTTAAAATATTAGACATTTTCTCATTGTATTTGTAACTCTTATTTTGCTATTATATTACATTACTTTGTTTTTCAGGGAAGAAACAAGTTCTTTCTTCACAAGAAATGGAATAGGGGCCAGGGAGATAGCATGGAGGTAAGGCGTTTGCCTTTCATGCAAAAGGTCATCGATTCGAATCCTGGTGCCCCATATGGTCCCCCGTGCCTGCCAGGAGCAATTTCTGAGCATGGAGCCAGGAGTAACCCCTGAGCACTGCCGGGTGTGACCCAAAAACAAAACAATACAAAAAAAAAATGTTAACACTATTTCTATTAAAACTTTATTTTTTATTTTAATTTATTATTATTTAATCAGTAATGTCAAATTATGTTAATAAATCTGTTTTATCTTAAATATTTTACACAATCTCTATATAAATTGAAAACACAAAGAGGGCTTAATACAGAACTTTAAAATAAAATTTAGCATGTAATTTAATATAGTTAGAGATTCAATATGATAACTGGTTCATCTAATGAGATTTAGAACAATAACATCAAAATGCATCTCTGCTCTTGCCAGTAAAATTTACACATTTCTTTGCAAAATGCATTAAGGAAATGCACAAGGAAAACAATAAAAATCTTCTGAGAAAGAAAAAATATTTTAAACTGAAACATTAATTAGGAACTGATAAAGAAAAATGCATTAAAATATATTTTATATGTCTACAGACTTCTTTGCTCAAATATTTAAGTAAAATTATTCAATTGGTTTTCCAATATCCAATTCATAGAAATTACAGTCAAGAATATCAAGAATGCTACAAATTCTCATGACTGCCATGATGGTTTTAAATGTTTTTAATTAATTTTTGTTTATTACTAAATAGTCAGTAAATAACTGGCCTGACATGGAAAAATTATGTATTCCATTGGATTATAGTTCCTAATGAATTCAGATCTGTTATTTAAAATCTACCTAAAATGATGGAGCATAACTTCTTTTTAATTTACAACTGATAATTTTCTTTCTTATCATGTCTTTATTTTTTTGTTGAGGCTATGAAGTTAACAAAGACATAGCAGAGGTTGTCTACCTATATATTATACTTTGAATTTATTTATTTATACTTTAGGTCATACCCAGTGATGCCCAGGGATTACTCCTGGCTATGCACTCAGAAATCATTTCTGGCTTGGGGAATCATATGGGACACAGGGCATCAGTGATCTGTTCTAGGTCAACCATAGACAAGACAATTGCCCTTCTGGCCCCTATAGTTTGAAATTTATTACTATGGCATAGTTTCAAAATCAGAATATTTAGGTAATAGACATGTGATATATGTAATAAAGTTATCATAACTTTAATTATATCAATATTATATACTTTTTTGTGTTCATGGTCAATAGAATGAAACATTACATTATTGGAATTTTGATTATGCATTCTCCATTTTTTTTTTTTTGGTTTTTGGGTCACACCCCGCAGTGCTCAGGGGTTACTCCTGGCTCCATGCTCAGAAATTGCTCCTGGTAGACATGGGGGACCATATGGGGCACTGGGATTTGAACCGATGACCTTTTGCATGAAAGGTAAACGCCTTACCTCCATGCTATCTCCTGGGCCCCGCATTCTCCATTTTATACAAGCTTTTTTTTTTTTTTAATTTTTATTGTGACCAAAATGCATTACAAATCTTTCACTTCATCATTTATGGTACATAGTAACAATGAATGAGGGGCATTCTCACCACCAGTGCTGTCCTCCTTCCACCCCTATTCCCAGTATGCATCCCATATCTCCCACCTTTACCCCCCAGAATGCTAGTGCAACTGGTCTCCACTTTGCAGCTTGTTTTGCGCATCTATTCCACCGTCTTTGGAGATAAAAAGAATAATAAAAAAGGGAGAAAATAATTTGGTGACAGCTACCAAAAAGAGAACGAAGAGAGAGAAATAAAGAGAAAAGAAAAATGGAAGAAAAAAGAAAAAAATGAACCCAGCAAATAAAAATAAATCTCTAAATAATAACCACAAGAGTGAAAAAGAAAGAGAATAGTGGAATAAAAAGGAGAGGAAAAATAAAGTCAAAAACTAACAAATCAAAACAAAACAAGAAAAATATGGGTGATGGAGTGGTAGGGTTTGGCATTCCCCCCACTTTTTTTTTTTTTGCATCGGCAAGTAAACATTGGGGAATAAAAGGGAATTCCTGTGGCCTGAGAGATTCAGGGTTTCTCCATCCTTGAAGCATATCATTATGGGATCAACCTCTGGCTCCATATATACTCATTACCCCATCCCAAAGTCTTTGTTGTGATGCTAGGAAAGTATCCTCTCGGTTGTGTGCAAGAAAACCAGGTCACTGTAGGTAGTGATCTTGGCATTTGCATTGGTTATAGGTCAGGGTCTAGGACAGAGTCTCTTGGTTCTAGAGGTTCCTATCCATCGTTGTCGCTGTTTCAGTCTTTTGTATCACTTGCTCCCTGTTTTTGTTCAGTTCCTAAGCTGAAGCCTACGATATTATGGATCCAAAGGTTGTGCTCAGTCTCTGTTGTCCAAGTTGGAGCTCTGCAATAATACATCTTGTAGTTGTTGTTGTTGTTGTTGTTGTTGTTGTTGTTGTCTTTTATGTGTCCTGGGCTACAGCCAAGGGTAGAGTTTTCCTTATACAAGCTTTTTAATCTTTTCTATAGAAAAGATCAACGATTTCAACAATTTCAATACTAAGGCACACTTCAAGTAAGGTGTGGACATTGGTGGTGAGAAATGTTCATGGGTGAAGTGTACATTGGGTAGTGATGTGTACATGAATGATGTGTATATTTTAGGACTGAAAATCAATCATGGCCTTTCCCCAATCAGCACTCACTCATGTTCCCCACCCTGGGACCTCCTCCAATACTGGTAAAGAAAGAACAAAAAATGAAAAAAGAAGAAAGGAAGGAAGAAAAGGAAGGAAGGAAGGAAGGAAGGAAGGAAGGAAGGAAGGAAGGAAGGAAGGAAGGGAGAGAAAGAGGGAGGGAGGAGGAAAAAGAAAGAAAGAAAGAAAGAAAGAAAGAAAGAAAGAAAGAAAGAAAGAAAGAAAGAAAGAAAGAAAGAAAGAGAGAGAGAGAGAAAGAAAGAAAGAAAGAAAGAGAGAGAGAGAAAGAAAGAAAGAAAGAAAGAAAGAAAGAAAGAAAGAAAGAAAGAAAGAAAGAAAGAAAGAAAGAAAGAAAGAAAGAAAGAAAGAAAGAAA
>PVKC010039881.1:0-12446 GCA_004027635.1 Crocidura indochinensis | reverse complement strand
GCTCAGAAGTTGCTCCTGGCAGGCACGGGGGACCATATGGGGAACCAGGGGCTCGAACCGCGGTCCGTCCTAGGTTTGCGCAGGCACCTTATCTCCAGCGCCACCGCCCTCTCCCCCCCCTTTTTTTTTTAACACTACCAATGTACCTGAGTCAGCTTGGTCATGGTCCCCATCTTTTCATATTTGTATTTTTCCTTTCTGGCTCAGCTTTTTTCCTTATCCTCCCTATGCTCTGGGGCCAATGGTGTTAGAGACAACTACCATTAGACCATTGAGTTTCTTCATGTAGTTATTCTACATACCACATATAAGTGATATCATTCTATATTTATCCTCCTTCTGGCTTACTTATCTTCCAGTTCCATGCATGTAGCTGAAAATTGCATGATTACATCATTCCTTACAGCTATGTACACATTATAGATGTGTCCTATATTTTCATGATCCGTCATCTATTGTTGGACATCTAGGCTGATTCCAACTCTTAGCTATTTTACTGAGTGCTGCAATGAATAGTGGTGTGCATACATTTTTTAGGGTGAATTTTTTCTGTCCTGGGGATAGATACCCCAAAGAGGGATTGCTGGGTCATATGGCAGCTCAATTTTGAGTTTAGTGAGAACCCTCCATACTGTTTTCCATAAGAGTTGTTCCCAAATTTTTGCTATGTGCCATCCTCACTGATGTAAGATGATATCTCAATATTGTCCTGATTTGGATTTCCTTAATGATACGTGATGATGAGCATTTTTTTCATATGTCTGTTAACCATATGTTGGTCTTCCTCAGAGAGAAGTGTCTGTTCATTTCCTTTCCCCATTTTTGATGGGGTTTTTAGGTTTGGTGGAGTTAACCTTTGTGAGTACTTTGAATAGACTAGATATCAAACTTTATCTGATGTGTTGAGTGCAAAAATTTTCTCCCATTCAATTAGCTTCACTCTCTTAAATGCATAACATTCTCTTTTTTTTTTTTTTATCTTCACCCTCCCCTTTCTCAGGATTTTCAATAAAACGTGTTTTAACTTAAAAAAAAATTAAGAGGAGGGATTCAGAAAGTGGTACTCTGGCCTCATCCAGAAGTAGTAGTCTTCCTTTCTGCCACACTGGGGTGGGGAGAGTAGGACAAACTCATATTCCACCATGGAAGTACCCTGATAAGAACCATTCCACATGAGGTAGAAGGATATATCTGAGATGTTCTAAATCAAATATTTGATATAGGAACCTTAAGATACTCTTCCTTCAAGCCCAAGGGAAGTCAGAAGACCCTCATGGAAAAACGCTACTCAGGACCCTATACTTGAGAACAGTCCTGAAATGCAAAAATGAGAACCCAGATCTTTCTCTACTCCAGTCAGAATCCAGTGAGAATCAGTCAAGTCATATAAATAGCCTTGCCATTAACTGTGTGGTGAGGGGCAAGTCTTCTCATTTATTTAACTCTGCTATTTCGTTAAGCTTGTTTCTCATTTGGTAGTCTTTGCTTTTTATCATGAATGTTTTCATTAAGTTCATCCATTAGAAGGCCCTTATTAAAAAGTTTTCTACATAACATCTTCCTATATTTACTCTCCCCTTATAGGCTCATAATTTTCCAGTTCCCTTCTAATTTCCCTTAAGAAGTTTTAATTGTTTAGCAAAAAAAAAGAAGAAATAAAAGAAAGAAGCATTTTTATAGACTTTCTACAAGTAGTTTTGCAGCATTCTATGATATTTCTGGAGGAAAGGGATATTTTCCCTAGATAATAGAATTATAGATTAAGATATTATAAAATATGTTAAAAATAAAAAAGAATAGGGCTACCATGCTAAGTATTGTATCCTCATTATTCAGATTTATGCTATATTACCATTATAGCTATTGAAGTTGATTTAAGGTAAACCATAACAGGAAGTAAGCAATTTCCTTTTATTCACTAAAAAATAAAGTGGTGTATTAGTTTGCTGATATTCATGAAAGAACTTTATAACTTGTAGTACCCCTGTATTGACGTCAGTTTCCTAAATTTAAAATACTGACTGAACATGTGTGTGCATCTGAGGGGGTGGAATACACATACACACAAAGCTTACTTCCGCCTGCTTTGTTAATCACAAAGAATAAATAATAACATTTGGTTCTCTAGTGAATTCAAAGCTATAATTCATTCCCAAAGCTTGCTTCCCTGATGTTTTAGAAACTACTTGAACTGGATTCTCGAAGTCCCATTTGGATTAGCAAAAACAGTTGGAGAAAAGCCCTGCTTCATAATCATTCCAAAATAGTGATGAACTGCTTTCTGTTGTAGTAATTACTCATTGATCCAAGTAGACTAGTCTAAGTTCTTGGCTAGTCCTGAAGATGTCTGCAGGTGAATCCACCTCAGCACTGATCATTCCAATTTTTATTTATAAAATAATTGACCCTGTGGATAATGGCCCTGGCAACTGAGTCTTATTTTTATTCAGATAGCTTTTGCATACTTACTGCATGCTGGTGAAAAGAAGTGGGTGTGCAGTAAAGTGAATCTTTTCTCAGGAACCCTCAGCTCTTAGAGATTCAGAGAGAAAGTCATTTTTGCAACAATCATGAGACAATGAGAGGAGGGCTAGAACTTCCAGCTCACTCCATGAAGTTCACCACAAAGAGTGGTGAGTGCAGTCATAGAAATAACTACACTGAGAATTACCATAACCATATGAATGAATGAAAAGCTGGAAAGCCTGTCTAGAGTGCAGGTGTGGGTGGGGTGGGATGGAGGGAGATTTGGGAGATTGGTGGTGAGAATGTTGCACTGGTGAAGGGGGGTGTTCCTTATATGACTGAAACCTAATCACAAACATATTTGTAATCAAGATGCTTAAAGATATTGTAAAAAATAAAAAAGAAATGAAATTTCTGTATTTCCCCCTTTAACATATAATTTATTATTTATTTATTTATTTTTTGGTCTTTGGGCCACACCTGGTGATGCTCAGGGGTTACTCCTGGCTATGTGCTCAGAAATCACTACTAACTTGGAAGACCATATGATATTCAGGGGATGGAATCCAGGTCTGTCCTGGGTTGGCCATTTGCATGACAAATGCCCAACTGCTGCGCTATAATTTCATGGCTTCATTTTTTCCCCAGCACTAAAACAGTGGTTAAATAAATTGCCCCATGTGCTTCATTCTATATTTTGTGAGATTTCACAATGAAAAAAGCAAAAAAAAATATGTGTACAGGTGTGTGCCTCCAGGTAACCTAACCTATAAAAATTACTATTCCTAGTGCTGGTCTACAATCTTGCTGGGAACATTGATTTGCTAGATATAGGAAAACAGTTTATTTGCTTGCTTTGGCTCATATCCAAGGTTGAGTTGTACCTACCCCAGGAGGCAGAGCCCCAGGGGGATGCCAAGATTTTCTGGAGCGCGATGGTAGAACATGGCTCTGCTGAAGTTGGAAAACTGGAATTTCCACACATTGTTTGTGGTGGGCCCGAAGCCAGCTGTCATGAAGGCTTCTTTAAGAGATATTAAACTAGAAATAAGGCACGATGAATCTCAGGGCCTCTCCTATTCAGGTGGTCTTTTCATTGGTAGGAAGAATGCATCTTAAGCCATCAGTAACACTCTAAAAGTGGTGGTGTAAATAATTCTCAATGAGTTGAAACTGGCTGTTTATTGACCCAGGCACAAAGCTGTGATCTTTTTTTTTCTTTTTAGAATATCAGGGGAAAGGGGTAGACATAGAATAATTGCACTCCTTTGTGATATATAAGAAAAATGAAAGACCGTATAGTAATAATATTCAGAGAAGAGAGATGAGGACCAGGAGGACCAATCCATAGTAGGAAGCTTGCCACAAAGACTGGTTAATGCAATTAGGGTAGAAAAGGGTCCACTATGATGATGATGATAGCTTATGTTGAAACGGATCACTGGACAAGAAGTGGGTACTGAAAGGTGATAAAGTGATATGCATGGTATTCCTTTACTAAGTATAGTGCAAGCCACAGTGTGTGTGGGGTGGGGAGAAAAAGAGAGAGGGGGGGAGGGAGGGAGAGGAGAGAGAGAAGAGAGAAAGAAATAAAATGCCTGAGAGAGAGATAGAGAGAGAGAGAGAGAGAAGAGAGAAAGAAATAAAATGCCTGTTCCACAGGCAGGTGGGGGCAGAATGGGGGAGGGAAACTGGGGACATTGGTGGCGGGAAATGTGCACTGGTGAAGGACTGTAGATTCGATTACTGAAACTCAATCTTGAACAATGTTATCCATGGTGCTTAATTAAAGTAATTTCAAAATTCTGACTTAGCTATCTTTTCTGTAGGTATATGAACCTTATTTGTCAGACTCCTGTAATTTCTGCTTTTCCCATGATTTTGGACTTCTATTTCATTCTCCATTTATGCAATTATACTTCCCTGCCTCTAGGTCCCTTTTAATGACCTGGAATTTTCTGTGACATTATGCTTCACATTTTTTTTTATAAAATATGTGTCTTGAGGGGTCAGAGAAATGGTACAATAGAGTAGGGTACTTGCATTACATGGGACTGGCCTGGGTTCAATCTCCAGAACCCCATATAGACACTCAAGCTCTGCCAGGAGTGATTCTTATGTAGAGTCAGGAGTTAGTGAACACAGCTGGGTGTGGTTCCAAAATAATTTTCTAAATTTAAAAATGGGTCTTGGTTGGATTATTGGGGTGGGCTGAGGATTTATTTTAATGGCTGATGTCCTTTTAAGGTCCCCACATCAGTAATGAGGAGCATCTGTTGATTTCAGCAATAAATTTCAAACTTGTTTAGAATCTGCTTATGTATTAGATTTGAGTTTCTCCAGTAAGTCTTCTTTTTTAATATTAGATGATTTATATCTTTCTGGGGAGTCATTTAGAACATTTTCCCCTTTTAACCAAGTGGTCTTCATAAAGACGAGGAGAGGTGGAAATATATCACTGACGCAAACATCTGGACCAGACAGGGCAGTTCTGTTTGATGTTTGCTAACAGAAAGGGTACCATCAGAAAAGAACAACATTCTTTTCAGGTTAAAAACATTCCTTTCTTTTTTTCTTGTTTCCAGCTTATTATCCTTCACTGACTGGCAGAGACAGGAGTGGTAAATGTCCACACCCACAGACCCTGGTGCAATGCCCCACCCAGGGCCTTCACCAGGGCCGGGGCCCTCTCCTGGACCAATCCTGGGACCTAGTCCGGGGCCAGGACCATCCCCAGGTTCTGTCCACAGTATGATGGGACCAAGTCCTGGACCTCCAAGTGTCTCACATCCAATGCCGACAGTGGGGTCTGTGGACTTCCCGCAGGAGGGCATGCATCAAATGCATAAGGTAAGAGTTTATTCTTCCATCTAGTTATAGGTGACTTAGACTCAAGAATGCTCCCATTTCTTTTGATCTGCAGTTGTAAATAAGATAACCAAGCTTGGTCTGTATCTTACCTTGTATATTATTGGACATATACATTCTGGGCACTAGAAATAAGGTAAGGTTTAAGGCATATGCTTTGTATACTCCCAAACACAGTTTTATGCCTGTCACTACATGGTACCCTGATCATTTCTGTGTGTGGTCCTGAAGGCTCTATCATCACCCAACACCCCTTCAACACTGTAGCACCCTTGGGTCTTTGCACTTAACTGTCATTCTGGTTGGCTTTGGACCCTTCTGAACATCATTTGGGAGCCCCTCCTTCTTTCTCCCAACCAAATAAGAGTTTGAGATTCTGTTATTATTATAGATATTGTATAACTTAGGAATATCAGATGTTGACTTTTTAAAGAATTCTAGCCATAATGGTTATTTTGAACAGTTTCTGTGATCTGTGGGTTGCCAGTATTTTGCCTTGGTGAATAATTAATTATATTTGTAAATAAGTCTTAATTTCTCCCCCAATATCATATGCTAAGTCTGAATATAAAGATGTTGAAATTCATTCTTCTTTCAATGGAAAACTTAGGTTTTAAAGTGACAGGTAAATTCTTTAGTATAGTTTTCTATTCAAAAGCAACAACTTTTATTAAAACAAAATACTTTGTAGGGAATTCTACAAATATACTTTGCTGTCTCTGTATGAAGTGGCTTTATTCTGGCTTAAAAGAGAGCTTAGAACACAGCGTATCTCAGTTCTATTCCTTGTACTGTATATGATCCCCTTTGTACCACCGAGTGATCCTTGAGCAAAGAGATAGAAGTAATATCTGAGTACCTTTAGAGATGGTCCAAATCTACCCCCCAACACACAAGAAATTATAGAAAACGTTTGCAAATGTGTCTGTATAAAGATACATTGAAGTATGGCTTTTTATAAAAATGTAAAATCAATTTAAATATTCTATGTATGAAATGGTTAATAAAATGGTGTGCATCTTTATTAAAAAAAAAAAGAGAGCTTAGATTTAGAAGAGCCCAAGTTTGGTTGTTTCTAAGTTGTAGCTAGCTTTTGGACTAAGGTTATAAATACCCTTGGTTTGAGAAATTTGGATTGTTGCTCTGGAATGATCATCTTGGTTCGATGTGGGCATTATACCTTTGCAGGAAAGGTAAGGAAAAAGGAATAGCCTGTTTTGAGAAAGTAAATACAAATTTCTGACAACATGCCTTGAAAGTTAACTGTAGGGCTGGAGAGATAGCATGAAGGTAGGACATTTGCCTTGCATGCAGAAGGACGGTGCTTCAAATCCTGGCATCCCATATGGTCCCCTGAGCCTGCCAGGAGAGATTTCTGAGCGTAGAGCCAGGAGTAACCCCTGAGCACTGCCAGGTGTGCCCCCAAAACAAAACAAAACAAAACAAAAAAAACAAAAGTTAACTGTAGCCACAGAAAATCCATGTGGCTATTACATATATTACTTGAAACTTGGCCTGATGAAGCAACTAGAAGACAGACATCCCTTCTGGGCCACATTAAAGGTAGAGAGGGGCTGGAATGCCTTTTAATTAGTAAACTCTGGAGAAGACTAGTTTTAAATATTAAGTACTGCCACAGGATAAAAATAGCTTTTTTTCTCTAATTGTGCAGCACTATAGGTCAGCATTGGAGGTGAGAGTGAAAGATCCAGTTTTTACAAGTGTGATTTGATGACTTCAAGTCAGGAAAGTAATAGGTGCTTATTTTGAAAAATAAAACCTGACTGAAATTGATAAAGGAAGTGGTGAATCCTCATTATCTTAGGTTAACAGCTGGATTGTATGTTACATCTTGCCTTTCTAGGTTTGAGGAGGCACACCCAGGGGTGCTCAGAAGCTAGTCTTGGTTTGGTGCTTAGGGGATCATGTGGTGCTGATTCAGGGCTCCTGCATGCAAAGCATGTGTTCTGGGGCTTTGAGTCATCTACTCAGCACCACAACTCTCTTGCTTAATGATCAGTCAGTAAAATCCTAATAAGCACTGGTTAGCTTATGCAGGTGTCACATAAGTGTATTTTTCTTTCTCTGTAATAGAATCATTTTTATCACTATTAATTACTCTGAAATGTTTTCTTGTCATTTAACAATCTGTTATAGATCATCCTACCATATTGCCCAAGTTCTTCCCATTCGTTTTATTTTTAAAAGATTATTTTTCCAAATTGACAGGTACCTAAAGAAATAAAACTGCTTGTTTTTGGTACCCTACTTTTTAGAATCCATATCAAATGTATAGACATATTGCAATGATTATACTGTCTTATGTTCCTATTCAGTTAGTTTTGGAGCCATGGTACAGATTTGATCTGTCACTTAGAGAAAACTTAGTCCTTGAGGGTTAAATCATTTCAAAATGGTATGAGCACATGGCATCTCCAAAATGAAAGACAAAATGGGAAGGAAATATTTAGCTCACCTTTTTATTATTTAAGCATTTACATATTGCATGTGTGGGTGTGGGGCCAGTGGTGTGTTTTTGAATTGGTTTTATGATAATTACTTCTTCCTTTTGTATTGTCATCTACTGCCTTTGTTAGCTTTGCCCATTGATCCTGCCCTATCTGTGCAGTTCTGTTTTTTGCTTTGTTCATTGTGAAAGATAGGCTTTTTTCCCCTTCTTTTTCTTTTTCTTTCTTTTTTTTTCCATTTGCTTTGTGGTCACCCTGGCCACTCAGATAATTCACTGCATGAGGACATGAAGGACCTGTAGTTCACACCTGCTGACCAGATACCCTCACTTTTTTAAATTCATTTTATAGTCAGATTTTTTTCCTAGCCCTTCTATTTCTTCCTGTACTTAAGCTTTTTTGATTTTCACCATTACTAGAAATAAATAAACAAGTGGCCTAAATACATCTGCTGCATTGCTTTGATTTCCTCTCTATTATTACTATTTAACAGACTCAGAGACACTCTTTATACCAAATTCTTCCCATTTTTCTTCTGAACATCCTCTTTATGGTAAATTTTTCTTCTTTCAAGTGCATGCTTTTGACTCTGCAGAAATTAACTTTCCTTTCTACAAAACTGCAAACACTCATACTTTCTTGCTTGAAGTCATTTGGTTTTTATAAACTCCTGGAAATATTCCTTTCAGGCTGTTTTGAAAATTGCTATTCCAGTTTGGGGAGGAATAGACTTTTCCTTTTACAATGCTTCATTGCCTGATTCTGGACTGGATTAATATCCATTCAATAGGTGTTTATCATGTGTTTTTTTTTTTCCTGTGGTAAGGCCTCTAGTTTGGTTTCTAATCCCTGCATTCTTTATTTAAAAACAAAAACAAAACAAAAACTATGCATTTAACCTTTTTCAACCTTCTTTCATGTGTAATATTCATCCCTTCAATCCCTTTGTCTTTCAGTATTCACCTGTGGCTACTGTTCTACCTTGTCCATTTCTCTCTTCCTAACTGTCATGAAACTTTCATTGTTCCATAGTATTTAATTTTCCATGGTTCCTTATCCTCTGATAAAAAAAAAAAAAACCTCTAAAGAGGGTGTCAGAGACATTTCAAGTGTCCTTTCTTCAGATTTTATTTTTTTAATTTTATTTATTTGTTTATTTATTTATTTATTTTTGGTTTGGGGTGCCAGACCTGGCAGCACTCAGAGGTTACTGCTGGCTCTGTGCTCAAAAATCACTCCTGGCAGGCTCGGGAGACCATATGGGATTCCCAACCATTGTGCTATAACTCTGGCCCCCTTTCTTCAGATTTTTAAAGAATTCTAGCAGACAACAGGTTTCTAGATTGTCTAAAAGGGCTTGGATGAATAGCTTTCATTTGTTCACTTTGTCAACAGGACTTTGCAGATTTGGCTATGCAAAATAAAAACAACAAAATTAACTGTTGAAAGCCTTAACTTTAGATGTGCAGGTAGTTTTCTTGGTCTTATTAATATATTGTTTTTATCTTTTGGTCCTCACCTATAAAATATGTGTAATATTTAATAATGTATGTACTAAAAATAATGCATATAATAGAGGTATAAGATGCACTACTGTGAGGGCCAGAGAAATAGCACAGTGGGTAGGGCATTTGCCTTGCATGCAATTGGCCTGCGTTCAATCCCTGGCATCCCATATGGTCCACTGAGCCTGCCAGGAGTAATTTTTGAGCACAGAACGAGGAGTAATCTCTGAGTGCTACTGGTTGTTGTCCAAAAAGTAAAAAAAAAAAATTATACACTACTGTCATTTGGGTCATAAATGATTGTGTCATGCTTTGGAAGACATTATAAGGAGAGGCTTTTATATACCAAAGAGAAGTATTATACCTTAAAGAAGTGTCTCACTGAAGTGCTTTCATTGTTTCAGCCCATTGATGGTATACATGACAAGGGCATCGGAGAAGAGATCCATTGTGGATCAATGAAAGGCACCAGTATGCGACCACCACACCCAGGAATGGGCCCTCCCCAGAGCCCCATGGATCAGCACAGCCAAGGTTTGTATATGCTGCAGACCCAATTTTGGCTCCATGAATGCTTCTTCATCTTTCCTATTGGTTATTCTATATATGGCTTCCAAAGAATCTGGCTACAGAAGATTGATCCAGTAATCTCTGTTCTCTATTGAAATCTCTCCCAAACTCTATCACAGCTTAATGATTCTATGAGAAGTTTTGATTTCCCAAATCCTTTACTAGCAAACATTGTCCAAGTACTCTACAAAATCAATACTTGATGCAGAAGCATGACCTTGCTCTGGTAAATCATGTCATTCAGTTTTAGAGATGGGAAAGCTAAAACTCAAGAGAACTTACCCCCTACATTACCCACCCTTGGCCCTGTTTATGCCTCATATATGACAGGACTACAGGAAAATCCAAGTCTCCTTCCCAAAGATATAATAGATATAAAGATGAAATGGTTCACTCTTGATTTGTGTGCTGGAATTGTCCTTTGGATTGTGTGCTCCTACTGAACTTTTAGCCTGTTTTACGAATCCCCAGAAAATGATAGTAGGTAACTGTTGTCTCCTGGGGGCTGCTGTTACTAATGCCCACAAATGGGGAAGCTTAACACACTCCAGAAATGTGTTCTGTCCATTTTTGGATGCTGGATACCTGAAGTCAAAGTTGGAAGGTCATGCTTTCTTGGGAAAGTTCAGGGTAGAATACTTATATACCTCTTCCTAGATTTTGATGATTTCCTGCAGTTCTGGACATTTCTTCTCTTGCAGATGCATCATGCCAAATCCCTGTTTTGGTTTTTGTGTGGAATGTGTCAGTAACTGTCTCTGTGCCTAGGTTTCCCTCTTTTATACAAAGATATGGGTCGTTGGATTAGAGTTTGTACTTATTGAGTATGTGCTCCTCTTATTTACATTTGCAAGGGTAATATTTCCAAATAAGGGACATATTCACAGATACTGGGTTTTAGGGTTTTTAGTAAAGGATACAATTTGATCCACAATTGTCCAGTTAATCAATATATAGTTCATTTCTTTTCTCCTCCATGGCTTTTGTTCTCACTGTTGAAAACATATTGCAAATATATCAAACCCTGACTATAATATTAAAAAATATTTTTCCAGAATCAGATGATCATTTCAGCCAGCAGGGGACATAATTAGCTAACACTAATTAACACTAATGTGTAGATAATTTTTTATTCAAAGCTTTATGTTGTTCAATATTCAATCCTTTGTAATTTAATATAGATGAAGTGTTGTAGGTTTGTTAGTCTTTTTTTTTTTTTGAAGGGGGGTTATGAGTTTTTTTACATACATCTCTCTACCTGATGCAAGGTTTTTCTTTGGATTGTGAGGATTTAGAGAAATGTATTCAGTCTTGTTAAAAGTCTGTTTTTAAATATTAATAAGATATGGAGGCAAGTGAAAGGAGACTTTGTTATTTGAAGAGGAATTTTCAATGGAGGGTTGTGAGAGAGTATTTCCATGGCAGTACTTGGGTATTTTGAGGTCGTTTTTGGTGATACTTAACATGACTATTAGGTACTTGAACTCAATGATTCTGTGCTGTTCAGGCCATTGATGTTAGAGTAACACCTGGCTTATATCAGCTGTGTTGTTTGTGAGGCATGTGGTACCAGGAACTGAACCTAGGCCTGTCTCATGTGGAAATAAGCTTTTCCCCCCTGTAAACCATTTTCCTGGTTCCTTGATCAAGTTTTGAAATACTCCAGGATCTGATCTGAATTTTGGTATTAGGTAGACATATGTGGTAAAGATAATTCATGCAATCTTGACCATGTTAGACTAGTAGACTGAATCATCAGGATTACTTGCAGTAAAGAGAAATATTTTAAGCTATTCATCATTACAAATAGATTAAAATAGAGGCTAGAGAGATAATACAGTGGATAGGGCACTTGCTTTGCATGCAGCCAACCCAGATTCTATCTCTGGCATCCCATATGGAGTCCTAAACCTTCCAGGAATAATGCCTGTGTGCAGAAGCAGGTACAATCTCTGAGCATTGCCTGATATGGCCCCAAACTAAGAATCAAAGAATGGATTAAGACAACACTTCCAACTTTATCATTTGAATTCTAATCAGACAGGTATGTTTGTATAGATAATGTAGGTCTCATCTTTAATATATGGGTGGTGAGGGTGTGTTAGTAACTTATAGTCAGATTTTCAAATCAGGTACTTGCTATTCAGAGGGGCCTGAAACATAGCAGTTTTAAATCCACACAATATAAGTGGAGGGAGTTATGCTTTAATCTCTTCTAAACTTTTTCTCATTACTTGGTTCTTTTCTTTAACTTGAATATGATGATTTTTCTTAGAATCTCTAATACTTGGCACAATGTATAGTGCCTGGCTGGTTAAATACTTATTAAGTTTTGTTCAGTTAGTTAGAGAAGTGAATGTATGCATTCAAAACTCAACTTTAAATCCTATTTTATTATATGATTTTAGTAACTTATAATTACTTTAAAAACAAAGATTTGTTTATACAAATAAGGATTTGTATAAAGCAGAATAAGAATTATCATATATATGTATATATAATTTATTTTTGGATTTTGGGTCACACCCAGCAGCGCTCAGGGGTTACTCCTGACTCTATGCTCAGAAAT
>PVKC010039880.1:0-12463 GCA_004027635.1 Crocidura indochinensis | reverse complement strand
ATATACAGTGGAGGCAGCCTAGAATTTCTGAAATAAATTATTTAATCTATCATCTATCTATCTATGTATCTATGTATGTATGTATCTATCTATCTATTAATCAATCATCTATCTATCTTTTAGTTACTTAGGGCCTACTCACTTCTTATGGCCTGGGAGTTGCTCAGGTAGCATTCAGGAAATCATGCAATACTGAAGATCTAACCCAGGAGCCCTCAGGAATTACTTTTGGCTATAAGCTCAGAAATCGCTTCTGGCTTGGGAGACCATATAGAATGCCGCAGATAGAACCCAGGTTCGTCCTGGATCAGTGGCGAACAAGCCAATCACACTACCGCTGTGCTATTGCTTGGGACCCAAAAATCTATCCCAGGTCTCTATAGGCAAAGATTTTACTCAGTCTTTTGATCTATCTCCCTGGATAAAAATATAGTTCTATAGATTAAAAAAAAAAAGCAGGCAAACAACTTACTGTGATTTAAAAGTTTTAACTAATTTAAACTTAAATTCTAATTATGACTTTAGTATTCATCATGGAAGTTGATGAATAATGTAGTCTCATTTCTCTTGATGTACTAATAAAATATATCTCCCTTTTTATTACAGATTAAGCAATAAAATAAGTAATAATGATAATTAATTTAATTATGGAAGTTTCATTATAAACATTTTCACTAACGTTGTGATTAATGTATTTTTATCAACAAACTGATATCTGAATTTATGTGACAACTTAAGATCTTATGACTGACTTCTTTGGAATAACTTGAACTGACAATAAATCTGGCCAGATTGAAGAGGTAATCATTTGGGAAATTAGAACTTTTTAGTATGCATTGTTAATGAATGGTGTATTATCCCATATGTAGTTTAAATTATAACCTTATTATTATTAAAATACAATTAGATGAATTTAAATGAAAATTAAAATCATGTGCATCTTTGATTGAAATTGAGATCTAAGTCCATGTGGGATTAAACACACAGATGCACCAAGTTGCTAGTTTCTCCAAGTTTTCTTTAGTTATTTTCTGTCAAAAACTTTTGTCTGGATCATCAGACATGTAATTGTTAAGAGAGTCAACAAATCCCATATGAGAAAATGTTACTGCAAGATGTCAAGCTTATCTTTCTATGACACTGTCTCCAGAATGTTGTCCCATTAAATTCAGGTTGCTTCAGTGGTTTTCATGATAGCATAAAACAGAATAGTCCCTCTTAATTTCATAGGTATTTTGTAGAGAGAAGAACTACATTAACTTCAAATATTCTTATTTGTGACTCATGGTATAAATATAGAATGGCTTATATAAACTACACTTTATTTTGATTGATTGTTTGGTTTTGGGGCCACACCAACCAGTGATCAGGGGTTCTCTTGGCTCTGCACTCAGAAATGGTTCCTGGCTCTCTGGGAGACCATATGGGATGCTGGGAATCAAACCCACCCAGGTTGGCAACATGCAAGGCAGACGTCCTTCTGTTGTGCTATCTTTCTGCAAAACTACACTTCCTTTTGGATTTTATTCTTGACTATTCAGAAGGCAACAACTAAGACTATACAAAGAATGACAACAAGGAATTCCCATAGCCATACCACAATACTGCAGCTTGGGATATTTCATTACATATAGATTAAGGATGATTACTATAATTAAAAGGTTGACCGATTTCAAAATTTTTCCTAAAGTATTAATACCTATAGCAAAGCTTCTAATTTTATATAGTTTTGTTTTGTTATTTTGGTCATGTCCAGTGGTAATACTTGGAAAACCACATGATGTACCAGAATTGAACCCTGACTAACATCATAAAATATAGGAAAAAATTCTATCCAACTATCCTGATTCTAAATTTATATGTTTTATTTTATTTATATATATTTATATATTTTATTTATAAAAGCTATATGTTTACTTTAATAAAATATGAATGATTTCTCATAAAAATCATCCAATTTACTCTCAATATATATAGAGAATAATACAAGTATTATTTTATCCTTGAGATTAAAAAATCATACTTGAATGAACTTAAAATATTGATACCTTATAATATTTAATTAACTTTACTATATTCTTAAACATCCAAATATTTTTAAATTTTTCAATTTTATAATATTTGTTTGAAACAATAGTATATACAGAATATTACATGCATATATGTACACTACTCTAAATTAGAGTTTATCTATTAAAATATATTTAATTTACTTAGTTCCTTACTTTTTAATAACGATTTGTTGGTTTTTTATTTTTACTAAAATATATAGCAAGGAGGGTTTAGTGTGATTTCATAGTGGTTACCCTTAACACCACCAGGGATGCCCCCTGCAAAAAAGACAAGAATTTCCACATATATAATTGTGTAAAGATGTATTTTCATTTTCCAAAATAAAATATATTGATTAATATAAAAAATTAGTTTATATCATATTTTTCACAAAATATATGTTTAAACTTACATAGAAATTTTAGCCCAAAATATTTGAAATTGATGATGGATAAGATATATTTGTTGACCTAGTGATTGCTCAGTGGTTAGGACATTTGAATTGTATGTGGTCGACCTAATTTCAATCCATGGCATCCCCTATCCCCAGAGACCTCCCCAAATGACCCCTGAGCACAGAGCCAGAAGTAATGTCTGAACACCCTGTGTGTAAGCCAAAAAATTAAATAAATTTATTATTGTTTTGTTTTTAATTTGTTCATTCTAGTTCCAAATATGGTTAAAATTTTATAATTTTTAAATAATTTACTTTTTCCATTGACTTTGATTTGCAGTAAAATAAAATTAACATCTCCTAACTCACATTTTAAAATATTTATCATTATTTATTATAGTTTAAAAAGTTACAAAAATGTATAACTTAATGACATCCACATTTTAGATCACTACTTCACACCAAACACTCCTTACAATTTTAATATCTATCTATCTATCTATCTATCTATCTATCTATCTATCTATCTATCTATCTATCTATCTACCTATCTACCTACCTATTTATCTATGCATTATCTATCAATCTAGGTCCTACCTATCTATCATCTATCAATAATTTATCTACCTTTTTATCAATTTATCTATCTATCCATCTATCAATCTATCATTTCTCAATCTGTCTACCTACCTTGCTATCTATCTATCTATCTATCTATCTATCTATCTGTCTATCTATCTATCTATCATCTATCTATGCATTTTAGGTGCCACACCCAATGGCATTTGGAGTTACTCCAGAATCTGCATTCAAATTGCTTTTGATGGTTTATGGGCACTATATAGGTTGCCTGGTATCAAGAACCCTGGTCTGTTGCATGCTAGGAAATTTTCTTATTCCCTTTACTATTGCTCTGACTCCACTACAATTTTTGTAGTCTAGTCTTCTCTCTATATTTCACCTCAAAGTTTAATAGTTGGTTTTTGGGACCAGTATGATCATACAAAGGCTATTCCTTGAGCAAAGCCAAGAGTTAAGCCTGAGCACAAAGCAAAGAGTAAATCTTTATATCTAAAAGGTGTGTGTGGGAGTCATAAAACAAAACAAATGAAAACAATGATTGTTCCAATCATCCTATTTTAATTGATATTGAGTCTAATTAAATTAAATTTATCTCTAAGAAGCCATTCTATTGTAATAAAATGTAATATATCCTTCAAAATTACATAAAATACCATTTTCCAGAGCAAAGGAATTTCATAATTCTCACTCTGTGGAAGGTTTAGAGATAAAATACTATTCCTGGAGTGAAACTTAAAGGGAAAAGGCTCATAAGCATGACATGAAACCAAGAGACAGGAATCTATAAAGGTAAAAACTCTACGGAAAATTATTTCTCTATTATTTACTTAGGAATAACCCAGTTTACATTATTGATATTTATTCAAGTTTATAAATGTTTGGAAATGAAATTAAAATTTATACATAGCTAATAAAGATGTCTAAAAAAGTGTAGTATTTTCTATACTAATGACAATAAAAAATTATGTTAAGAGGCCAGAGCTGTGGCGCCATTGTAGGGCATTTGCCTTTCATGCACTGACCTAGGACTAACCACGGTTTGAACCCCCAGCCTCCCATATTGTCCCCCAAGCCAGGAGAGATTTCTGACCTCATATCCAGGAGTAATCCCTGAATGTCACCTGGTGAACCCCCCCCCCAAAAAAAAAAATTAGGGTAAGTCAGAATATAGGCTTAAATTGACCATAAACTACCTTGATAGGTAATAATATTCACAAGGTAAAATTATATATATGAGCAAAAATCACTTAAAAGTTCTGACATTTTTGTTAATTTTATATTATTTTAATGCCTAACACCCGAACAAGAAATTTAAAATGAACAATAATATACTAATAATATTAGAATATAACTTTTAAAAGTTAATTATAAATCCAATATTTATATTGCACAGTCTTATTATCTCTGTTTATCTAATTTCCCAGAAAATATTGTATTTCCAAAGGGGAATAAGATAGAAAAATCTTGTACATTTTATTTAACAAATATTCCTCAGAGTATCTTGGAAGTGAGAATGAGATATTACACCGGCTATAATAATCTTAAACTAATCTTGTCAGGTCTCTGACTAGATATTATTGTTTCTATTGCAATGCATATGAGTAATATGGGTAATAACAATGAAAATAGACTTTCATGTACACACTTAGCTACTTCTAAAATTAAATAAGACTATATAGAGATAAAAAGTAAAGCTTCACAAGGTACTGCTTATATAAGCAATACTATTTTATAGTTTTAAAATAAAATCTGTATTTAAGACTTATTGTGTCTCTGAGAGTATTTTCTTATACTGTTTACAAGTGTGTAAATGTAGTATTTAAAGGAACGACATTGCCATAAGTGTTGCGATACTAAAGCATAAAACATTAACAACATAAGCCCAAGCAGACATCTGTCTGTTTAAAATAAGCTAGCACTTCATTTGATTCAGTAGAAAAATAATTCAGGCAATGCTAGAGAGTCTGGAGCTATAGCAGAGAGAACAAAGCACTTTTTTGCATATTGTCTACATATTCCTGGAGCAGCCCCATCATAAGTGATCCCTGAGCCGAGAAATGAAGTGGTCCTTAACTCGGTCAGGTTTGGCACAAATCTTTTCCATCCTTTCCAAAAACAAATTCTTATTCAGTAATGTGATTTTGTAACTGGAATTGATTCTGCTACAAAAGCAGATAACAAATGTAAAAATAGTACAAACTTCTCAAAACTATCCCTGAATCCAAAGAAGGCAATGTTTCCTTATTATTAAAAATATCATTTTGAGATCTTAGGGTTTATTACTAGACATGGTAATACTAAATAATATGGGAGCTCAAATTTTCTTTTGTTAATTTAGGTTATTTTTTTATTGTTTTCCACAAAAAAAAAAAGGCAGGGCCAGTCTGCATTTCCACTAACAATGAGTAAGAGTCCTTTTTCTTCATGCAACTGTGCCAGCAGTGGCTGTTCTTATTTTTTGTGACATGTGCTAATCTCTGTGTTATGAGATGGCTTTACTTTGTTGCTTTGATTTGCATCTTTCTGCTTATTAAAGGATTTGGAACATTTTTTTCCATGTGCCTTTTGGCCATAAGTATTTCATGTTTGAGAAAATGTCTTCGCAATTCTCCCCAGTTTTGGATAGGGTTAGATTTTTTTTCTTATTAAGCTCAAAAGTGCTCAAAATACCATAGATATTAAACCCTTATTAGGTGGTTAATGGGTGAATAATTTCTTCTATTTGTGGGTATTTCTGTATTCTAGTCACTGCTTCCTTTGAGGTGCAGAAGCACTTAGATTAATGCAATCCCATTTGTTTATCTTTGCTTCCACTTGCTTAGCCTGCGGTGTTTCATCCTTAAAATGCCCTTAGCTTCAAACTCTTGGACTGTTAGACCTACATTTTTCTCTAAGGATCTTATGTTTTCAAGTCTGATATCAAGGTCTTTAATTCATTTTTATTTGACTTTTAAGGGAGGTCTGAGTTCACTTTTTTTTCCTTTTGCATTGAGCTGACCAACTTTTTTCTGACATCAATTGTTGAGGCTACAATGGACAAAAGGCTTCTTCATTCCTCTTTCTTGCAGCATTATACTCAATAGCTAGCAGCTGTAAACTACCCAAGTACCAGAGAACAAATGATGAATAAAGATTTTGCAGTACATCTACACAATTGAATACTATAAAGCTGTTAGTAAAATTGAGGTCATTAAATTTGCTTATAATGTATATATATGTAGAAATGGAGATAAATATGCTGATAAGAATGAGAGGAATGGATGTGGAATACTAACTCATTTGTGGAATATGAAGAACTAAGGTAGTGTGCTAAAATCTGAAGACAATAAATATGGGAGTTAGAATGAGCAGTCCATGGTAGGAAGCTTTTACCACAAACAACAGTGGAGTAAAATTATGACAGAAAAGATGTCAATATGACAGTGATAGTCAGAAATAGTCATTGTGAACAAGAACTGAGTGCTCAGTGAGATAAAGTGATATGTATGATTCCCCTTTGGTCATAATATTGCAAACCACAGTCTAAAAGAAAACAAAAGAAAATTAGAGTGAGAGAGATAGGGAGAGAGAAGAAAATATCTGTCCTGGAGACAGACAGGCAGGAGGTTCTAGGGGCATTGTTGTTATGTATTAACAGTACAGTTGGTCTCAGTTTGTATGGCAGCTGTGCAGAGCATGAGGCAACTAAATGCAGTAGCAGAATTTTAATTTAAATTAGTCTTACAAAGATGCATAGTTAAAATACCTATATAGTTTTACAAAATCAACAGATCAAAGAAAAGAAAAGCAATAAGTACTTTATACTTATGTAGTAGTAATAAATTAAATCATAATAATGCATTATAGACTGTACACAACTATTTTAAAGTTCTAGCGAGTGAGATGAGATGCAGATAATAGAAGAAAACCAATTCATTTTCTCTGTTAACTCAAAGACTCTATCATACAAAGCAAAATGCTATCATATTGTTCAAAAACATTTCATGATCAATATCAAATAGGAACAATAAATTATAATCTACAAGAAACTAAGTGAATACACCATGTGCATATGGCTATTTATAGATCACTAACTTAGAAAATAAATCTCTTTGAACTATTACAGTGTCCCAGACATTTTTTTTTCGGTGGAGGTCACACCTGGCTTCACTCAGGATTTACTCCTGTCTCTGTGCTCAGAAATAGCACCTGGCAGGCTTGGGGGATGTCAGGAATTGAACCCAGGTCTGTCCCGGTTCGACTGCATGCAAGGCCAATACCCTACCACTGTAATATTGGTATCTGTGATAGTAGTGGCAGACATCCTTATAGTTACTGGACAGACACTGATAACTATCACTTACCACTTGTATTACCCCATGAGCTTTGTATCCTAGAAGAAGTACTGAGAAACACCAGAGGAATTAAAGGATGCCAAAGAGAAAAAGACAGAGCATATTGGTTATTTTCCATAACCTTGAGGTAATATGAGAAGCACAATTGAAGCTTTGTGTCTTCTATGTAAAGTTTACATCAGGACCATCTTTCCTTAATGAGAAGTATACACATGCTCACAGACATGAAAATTCTGAATATTGTGAATATTTATATCCTGCGAATTAATGTTTTGTGAATATGCATATCTCTATGCCTCATGTCAATAAAGATGCAAATATTAGTGTTGTTAACATCTTAAGAGACAACATTTTATGGTTTCTCTTAATTTGAAATGGAATTAAATTATTTTTAACTATCTTAGAAGGATCATATAATTACTGGATTATGCATCATCCTCTTTCATTGATATGCTTTATGTTGGTGGGCATGAAGGGATGAAAATAAATGGACAAATTAATAGAAGTATACTGAGGGAGAGGACTTCTAAAGGAATAGTTGCTAATAAGCTTACCTGTGGGACCTTGATTGGTATTTGCGTAGGATGACAAGTAATTCAGTGTGACTGGAGTAAAGTCAGGAAAGTGTAATACGAAGCCAAGTAGTAGACAAAGTGACATTTTTATGGAGAGTCTGTTTATCTGGGGCATGTAATTTGTTTGTTTAAAGCTTTGGGCTTCATTCTCAGGCTGAAGTATCTCACCTCGGAGGATGTGATCCTTAGAGGAAGGGATTGCTAGAGTTTTAGTTTAAAGAAATGCTAGGTAGGCATGAGGATAATTGTTCAATCTCTGAACGCACTCACCAGTCACTTACCAGCTTTCTCCCCACATCTCAGTTCATGTCCTCAAAGACAAAGGGAGCACTTGTTCTTTCTCAGATTCAAAAGCTACTTTTTATTGACTTAGAGATAGTTTTGTCTTGCTAGTTGTGGAAAGAGATTCTGAAATCCCTCTGTCTAAAGAAACAGGATGATAATATTGCTGGTTGTTACAAAGTAAGGTAATTTCTCCTGACATTCTTTTAAAAAAAAATCTTCAAGTAAATTTTTTTTTCCTTTCTTTCTTCATATTGTCTGGAAACTTGAAGCTAGATTTACCAGAGATATTTTGACTGCAGAATGTGAAATAGAACGCAAAACACCCTACTCTTAAGTATAAATGAAGAACCAGTACCAAATTCTCAATTCTCTAGACTTTCATGTTTGGGATTTATTTGAGTTTCCAGGATTTTTGTTTGTGTGTTTGTTTACTTCTCTTTCTTTTTCATTTTATTTTTCTACTTCTAGAAGTTAAAAAAAAATATCCAAGACTGTTTGAAGTGGTATGAGTTCTTAATGTGATAATGAATGTAAAACAGTTATGAAAGTGCTAGACAGATAGTAAACATATTGGAAAATATGCAACTGTTTTTCTCAAAATAAGTACTAAGCATAATAATGATATTTTCTTTAACTCTACTAAACTAGATTACATCCTTATTAATTATTTAGTGTTATATGCCATAGGTATGTTACATGAACATTCAAAATATTTTCCTATTAGCTATTATAGTGTTGATTCAGTTCAGAAGCTCATGAAGACCAAATGAAAATGAAGTAAATGCATTTTACTTTAAAATTTAAATTTGGGTTGCACTTAAGGAGCTCAAAATATTTTAATTAAATTTTAAAAATTATAAAATAAATTAAACTTATGTAAAGTAAAGTGTAATATATTAGAGGTTCTTTTTCTGTGAGAGTAGCTGTTGTGCAACCCTCACTATTTTCTATATTTTACTCCAGGATCTGTGCTCAGGTTACTCCTTTGCTCTGTGCATAAGGATCAGTTCTATAATGAATAGCACCAGAGGCAGTGCCAGGGTAAACCATGGGCAAGGCAAGGACCTTAATTTCCATACTGTCCCAAATTCCTCTTTTAAAAAACTTGTTTCAAAGCTCACCACAAAGAGTGAAGAGTTCAGTTAGAGAAATAACTACATTTTGAACTGTCCTAATAATGAGAATGTATGAGGGAAATGGAGAGCCTGTCTATAGTACAGGCGAGGATTGGGTGTGGAGGAGGGAGATTTAGGACAATGGTGATGGGAATGTTGCACTGGTGATGGGTGGTGTTCTTTACATGACTGAAACCCAAATGCAATCATGTATGTAATAATCAAGATGTTTAAATAAAATTAAAAAAAACTTGTTTCAAATTTTAATTCTAGGTATGATTGTTGCTTTTCAGGATGTTTGCTTATGGTAAAATAGATAATATTAATGTTTCACCTTTGAAGTGTTGTTTTTTGATTTTTGGTTTTCATCCAGTGACGCTCTGGGGTGACTCCTGGCTATGCACTCAGAAATTGCCCGTGGTTTGTGGGACCATAAGGGACGCCAGGGATGAACTGAAGTCTGTCCTGGATCAGCCGCGTGCAAGGCAAAGGACCTATCCATATGCTATAAATTGGGCCCACTTTTGATGTTTTTAAGTGTTGTAATCAGTGAGATAAAGTACATCAATGTTTTTGTGCAGTCAAAACCACCATTCATAAGGTTTTCACTATCCCGAATGAAAATGCATCTAGGTTACTTTAACTTTCTATCCATTCTAGAACCTTGTTAAGAATTATATAATATTTGCTTTTTGTATTTATTGATACATGTCTTGAGATAATAATATGACTATCTTATTGTATTAATGTGATATATTTCACTGATTCATTTTCGTGTGCTAAACCAACATTGCTGGCATTGGTTAGAAATAAAAACGTTATTACACTTTTGTGTTGCTGAATTTATTTTGCTTATATACACTGAACATTTGTTTTTCCATTAATCTTAGCTCATCATTACTTTGGATGAGCTAAGATTATATATATATTATATTATATATTATATATATAATTTATCTGTCTAGTTTGAATATCAAGATATTGCTGAATATTTAGGATGAATTAGTAGTTATTATCACCAAATGTTGGGGAAATTCATGAAAGTTTTATGCAGCATTTTAAAACATTATCTTTTAGAAATAAGAAGTACTTATTTGGGTCTTATTATAAAAAGAATAAAAAGTTTTAAAAACAGGAATGCATCCTCTTCAAAAATTATAAGACTATCTAAATGTTATATTTCATTTGGAGTCCATTTCAATAGTTTTGAGTACCTGAAATATTTCTATTACATCTAGGCTTTCTTATTTGTATCATTTTTGTTTCTATTTTAAATCTGAAACTATCCCACGTTGGAAGTCAGACCTCCCTTAATAATTATTGTCCCTGCTGCTTGTTATTACTTCTAATAGAATTATTGTTCCTCTACTTCTTTTTGATTAGTTGCTTTCCAGAACTAGTCTGTAAAATTAGTAATTTTTCCCAGAGTGTCTATAAAATTAGCTTCAGTAGATATATTTGAAATTATCTTAAATACCTCACTCAGTAAATATTTCATCCTTTGCCTAGGAGATCTTATTTTTAGGGACATATGTTTATGTTCTAGCATTTACAATTCCTCTTTATATCTCAGAAATAACTTATAAAGTCTGTCACAAGAGAAAGGGCTTTGTCAAATACGTATGTATTGCATGAAGACCGACACAAATGTCTATCTTTTATATTACATTAAGCATGTTCACCATGCCAAAGATTTATGTAAGCTACATGTAAATATATTTTCTTGTTATTTTTTCTTTTTTTGAAAAGTCTCCTGAATGTCAGAACTGTAAATGAATATAGGTAGCCACATAATTTAACATTAGCTATTATTGTTTAATAAAACAAGATGTGATAGATGAGGTTTTACTGAGAAAGTAATGAATCAGAACAAATAAAGATCAATAATTTTCCCCTTGAACAACTTGAGAGTGATTTAAGGAATTAGTGTAAATATTCCTATAAGAAAAGCACCAGATCGTTCCAAACACTTGTATGTATCCAGGTTGTTATTTTTTTTTCATGCATGAAACTCATTTTCAAAGGGATTCTGATGGAAAGAAATTTAGTTAAAATATTATAAAGTTTTCTGTTTTCACTAAGATCATTAATATGGATTTAACAGTAATAATATCGATACAATAATGTGTAGTTCCAAAATTTTATCAAAATTGTTCACAAAGCAGTTGTTTCTATTTTTAAAAAGAGAAGATGTTTGACACTTCTTATTCTGACAAATCTAGAAAGTAATCATATTTACATATCAAAAACAGAAAAAAGAAATATATATCTTGGATAATATTCTGTTATAGTAATGAAGACTTAGAAGTGATATTACACTTTCTAAAAGGAAAATAACTGTTTTATTATATGGCTTATTCATATTCATGTAAAAGTCACATATATGTTTTCAGTATTTGTTTTGAGAAGTCAGTGAAAGTTTAGCAACATGTTATTCTATCAGTACTATGTAGTTGTTTTGATGATTATAATTACTTAAACACTTCAGTTCAAAAACAAAAAATAATAAGGAAAAGTGCATGAACATTATATTAATTCAAAATAGTAATTGCTTATGAATATGTAGGTGTCATCTACTTGGTCCAGATTAATGGGTATTTTTATCACTGGCTTAGTTATTTATTTATTTTTGAAAGGCCACACCTGATTTCACTTAGAGGTTACTTCTTGCTCTGAGCTCAGAAATCACTCCTGGTTCAGGGACCATATGGGATGTCAGAGATCAAAAATGCATCCATCATGGATCAGCCTCATGCAAGGTGGCTTATTTGTTTTTACCCCCATAAATATGTGTGTCAGAACAAATATAATTTACACTATTTGATGTCATTTTCAATGAAAAATATTTTTACATTTTATTATAAAAAAACTAAATGTGGAATAAATCTAGATCAACTACATTTGTGTTATTCAAACCTTTTTTAAGTTTTTGATTTTTATTTATTTATATATTTTTGGTTTTTGGGTCACACCCGGAAGTGCTCAGGGGTTACTCCTGGCTCCTGACAGGCTCAGGAGAGTATATGGGATGCCGGAATTCGAAGCACCGTCCTTCTTCATGCAAGGCAAATGCCTTACCTCCATGCTATTTCTCTGGCCCCACCTTTTTTATTTTAAACTAAACCA
>PVKC010039879.1:0-12452 GCA_004027635.1 Crocidura indochinensis | reverse complement strand
GGCACACAGAGCAAACAGCACCACACAAAACCCACATTATACTGAGCGGGTGAGTCATCTTTGGTTCCTTCACAGTCAGAGTGAACAGTAATGGGGGTTCACAGCAGGGAGGGCACTTGCCTTGCATGAGGTTGACCCAGTTTTGGTCCCCAGCATCCCCACTAAGGCCCCCAGCCATGCCAGGATTCCAGAAATTTACTCTGCAGGGTGAAATCCATGGTTGTTCAGAGAGAAAGGAAGTCAAGAGTGGGTCCCGGTTTTGACCCAAAGACATGTGATTACCTTGAATTCTACTGTTGAAAAGTTTCGAGCCAAGCCAAGCCAGAACAAACCCTGTTCCTGAATATGATGGTGCCAGATGAGGGGCTGATCCCACAGGCTCCAGCAGTGTCTGTTCATCTTCGTTAGGGCAGAGCTGGGAAATGATGTCCTGGAACCCAAGCTGATGGCAACCAGAAGCCACAGAGGCTGCCAAGTTCTGTTTCCTCCCTAAGAACATGGGCCTGGCATGACTGTAATTTCTTTTAAACAAATGTCTCAGAGGAAAAATTGATCTCATTTGCTAGGGTAGCCTGTGATGAGTGAGGTCCAAATTACAGGAAAGAAATATGGAAAATGACAAAGTCAATCCAAAGTAGGCGATAAACAAAGAAACCAGGGCACATCCTTGATTTCTAAAGGCTTAAACTGCTTTTTAAGAGGAATGAGAACCCACATTCACTATTGTTTCATCTCCTTACCCCACCATCACCCACATACACACACCCCAGGGTACCAGAAATCCAGAACTTTCTCAAGCGAACAGTAGATTTTCCAACTCAATCTGAACAAACTGTTGCTTAGTACTCTAGAGCTCAATTTTCTAATTTTCAGAGAGCAAGAGAAGGAAAAACAGTGCCTGTTCTAACCATTAAGCAGATAAGACACGGGGGAGAAAGCGAGGTGGTAGAGTTGATTGGAGGCTTCAAGTTCAATGCCTCCACTTCATGGCCCCCTGAGCACCACCAGTTGTGGTCCAGGGGCCCTCTGGGTTTTGCCAAATGTAGCTCTGTAAGAACAAGAAATAAAAGGATGATGAGGGCTTGGACCAAGAAGGCTCATCCCTGTCTGATGGGAGTGAGACTAATGAACACAGCAGCCAGGATGTTTTAGTTTTTTCTTGGAAAAATTAAATAGCCCAGCACACCCTTTCCAAACCACAACCCCTGATTTTTTTTTACCCCAGGGCTGGAACCCGGGTCCACACAAACACCTGCCCTTGAACAGGGTAGCTTTCTTCATTCATCATCACACAAACCTGGAAGCAACAGAAAGATCCTTCCCGCTAGAGGGAGAAATAGGCCCATGGGACCATCGAGGAATCATTCAGCAGAGCAAAGAGCAAACTATTAAGTCCTGAACATATATGGGGGGAATTTTGCTAAGTAGGAAAAATAAGACAAGTCACAAGAGCCCAGCGAGGCCACACGGTCAGTATAAGAGTTAGTGAAAGGGGGCCAGAGTGATAGCATAGCTATAAGGCGTTTGCCTTTCACACGGCTGATCCAGGACAAACCTGGTTCAAGCCCCAGCATCCCCTAAGCCAGAAGCAATTTCTGAGCACATAGCCAAGAGAAACTCCTGAGCGTCACCGAGTGTGGCCCAAAAACAAACAAACAAACCAAAAGAATCAGCACAGGGAGAAATTTCAGCCCATGTAAATATTTGCTATTATCCTATAATCGCAGCCACGCTCTTCCAAACCTACTGATTGTGAGTCCCAAGTGTCCCGTAGGCTCATTGAGTCTACTCCTGGACCATTTTGGATGATGATAATGATAACGATGATGATGAACCTCAGCACTTCCTTCTCAGTTTTGAAAAGAGCTTAAATCCTTTCTTAAAATGAGTGGCAGGACCAGAGAGAGATTGCAAGAGCTAAGTAAAGCATGCAGCCAGCTCTTCCATGCAACTGACCTGGGTTTGATCCCCAACCCCACATTATCTCAAGCACCACAGGAGCATTCCCAGAGCTCAGAACAAAACATTATATCCTGAGCATCACTGAGTGTGACCCAAACCCTCTTGTCCCCTAAAAAGATCTTTTTTCTAACCATGCTTTTGACAGAAACAAAGCATCTAGTTTCACACCCAAAATTGTGTCTTCAAAACCCAGACAGACCAGCCTGGCTCTCTGACGGGGCTAGAAGATGCAGCGTTACTATGTCTAGGCAGGAAAGAGGTGTCTTCAAATTCTCTTCCAAGCTTCCAGTTCTGCTCTGGTGTCAATGTTCACAATGATTAAAGATGAAAGCATGAGGGGCCGGGCGGTGGTGCTGGAGGTAAGGTGCCGGCCTTGCCTGCTCTGGCCTTGGACGAACGGCGGTTTGATCCCTCGGTGTCCTATATGGTCCCCCAAGAAACCAGGAGCGACTTCTGAGCACGTAGCCAGGAGTAACCCCTGAGTGTCATCGGGTGTGGCCCAAAAACCAAAAAGAAAAAAAAAAGATGAAAGCATGAGGGCCAGATCGATGGTGTAGTGGTAGGGCATTTGCCTTGCACGTGGCTGACCCAGGATGGACCACGGTTCAATTCCCCAGCATCCCATATGGTCCCCCAACCCAGGAGCGATTTTTGAGCACACATGACCCTGATTCAGACTCATTCACCCAGGGTTTGGTGTGATTTTACACACACACACACACACACACACACACACACACACACACACATTTAAGTAGAAACCCTGGATTTCTTCCATTAAAAAAATTAGCAATGGAATACTTAAAGGGGATACTTAGATACTTTTTATTTTTAAATTTTATTTATTGAATGATTGGTTGGTTGGTTTGGGGGGCCACACCCAGCAGTGCTCTGAGATTATTCCTGGATCTGCACTCAGAAATAGCCCGTGGCTGACTGGGGGACCATATGGAATGCCAGAAATCGAACCAAGTTCCTCCCCGGCCAGCCACATGCAAGGCAAATGCCCTACCGCTGCACTATCTCTCAGGCCCCACGGGGGCACTTCTTAAATGAACTGAACACGAAGGAATTGTTCTGGTAGCCAGGGCAAACCTTCTGGAATGATAATCGGGAAAAAATGGGAGGTATCACTGATCTTTCCAGAAAAGCTTGACAAATCACACTTTCTGGTTGAAGAAAATAGTAACAAGGTCAAGGCTCAGGGTTCTGTGGGATGCTGACTTGGGTTGTGAAGATGTTCCAAGATTATCAAAAGTCTCCCAGGCGCAGAAGCGAAAAATACCCAGATCTGTTCTTTGAGCATAGCTTCAGAAAGACTCCTAAAGCCTCATCTAAAAACCCAGAAATGCATGAAAACTCTCCTTCATGATGAACAGGCCAAAGGAGAGCAGGGATTGGTGCAGAGACCTGGATGCATCCTCAGTTCAGCCATCCAAGGTGAGCCTCTTGGCCTCATTTTACAGAGTGGAAAATTGAATCTTATATGCACGGTCATTTCCAGGACACCAAACTGCTCGGACATGAAAGTGGGGTCTGGGCCCGAAGAGATAGTACAGCGGTGTTTGCCTTGCAAACAGCCGATCCAGGACCAAAGGTGGTTGGTTCGAATCCCGGTGCCCCATATGGTCCCCCATGCCTGCCAGGAGCTATTTCTGAGCAGACAGCCAGGAGTAACCCCTGAGCACCACCGGGTGTGGCCCAAAAGCAAAAAAAAAAAAAAAACCAAAAGTGGGATCTATGTTACCTGCTCAGTTCTAGACTCCTGTGTTCTTTGTGTTAGGTCTGAATTCGAGGTCCATCCCACAAGACCAACAGCATTGCAAGAAGGCCTGGGAGTTTATTTACCAGCATACTGGGGTCGCCCTCTTAGGCAACGACCCCTTCCTGAGCTCTCAGACTCCTTTAATAGGGTTACAGAGGCTTCCAACCATCACAGTTAACCTTAGTTCACCTTTAAGTTGATTGGCTGTTGTCCAGGATGTTTCCCTTTTGGCTGGATATCTAGAGTGGAAAATTGTGGATTTTATGGCTTTGGGGTCTATGTCAGCTAAAGTTGTAGAAGAAGGACTTGGGCACACACTGGGTGCCTGTGACCTTGTCCACCCCGAAGGTCCCCAGATGTTGCTAGTTTATTTAACTTTTTTGGTATGTGTCCTCGAAGTTCCTGAAACTGGCTGTTCTGGCCTAGTCTCTGTTCTTTAAAACTTGAGCCTGTCGTGGATGCGCTGAGGTTCACAGCAAAGCCAGGTTACAGTTAGTTCTAAATCGAACTTTAGATCCTAACATTTGCACACTTGTACCTCCTAACACTATGAGTGTCTGCTGGGTTAATTCACTGGGGCCCTACATCCTCCCCACACACGCGCGCGCGCACACACACACACACACACACACACACACACACACACAAGCTCCCTTTCCCTTTGCTGACTTGGTTGCTGCTGAGATAAGCACTGTTACCACTGATTTGTTTGTGGGCCCCATACAACCTGGCTTTGTGAAGCCTCTCTCTATCTCTTTTCCCCTTCTCCTCTCTCCCCCCTTTCTTTTCTCCTCCTCTGTCTCTTTTTCCTCCCTCTCTTCTCCTCTCTTCCCTCTTCTCTCTTCCCTCCCCCTGCTCTCTCTCGCCTCCCTCCATTTGTCTAGGATTGTTTGCTTCTGCTCTCTGTCTAGACACAAGGCAGGGCCATAATCATAGTACAATGAGGGCACTTTCCTTGCACACAACCAGGTTTGACCCCTTGCATCCCATAGGGCTCCCCCAAGCACCGCCAGCAATGATTCCTGACTGCAGAGTTAGCAGTCAGTCCTGAGTCTGTTGAGTGTGGCCCAAAAACAAAACAACCAGAAACAAATGGGGTGGAGTAAAATGGAAGTTGTGTTCACTGTTCATCTGAGTTTTCTGCTTTTCCTTTCACTCATGAGAGGGTAAGAGACTACTGCAGAGTCAGACCAAGGAGAGAGATGGGGGTCTAATCCCTTCTGAGGTCTCGGCCTAAGAGCCATGGCAGGACCCCCTAATTAAGCTAATGGAGTTGGCATTTCCCTGAAAGCAGTGAGTCGACCTCTGGGACCTTGCATGAGCCACTCAACTCCAAGTAAAGTGAAGACTTCATAACAGCATTTGTGGAATTCTCAGCAGGAAGAGTGGGGAATTCAATATAAGTTTTGGGGCTTTCCATTCCTAGGTGTGCCTCTTAGCCCCCCCCCCACCTGTTGCTGATAAGGTCTATGTATACCAGACCATAAAATCACCGTCCAACAGGGAAATAAGGCAAAATCCAAACCTGTTTGAACTTTCCCAGGGATGTTTTATTCCACTCACAATTGCTTCCTCATTGTTGGCGTGGATGTGACTAACAGATACAAAGCACTGAGCAATACCACTGCTGGGTCACAGACAGGACCTCATCAAACCCTGGTGAAGGCCAATTAGCCAGGTACTCTTGACAATCAGAATTATTTGAAGGGAGGCCGGAGCAGTGGCACAGGCAATAGGGTGTTTGCTTTGCACGTGCTAACCTCAAACGGACTGAGGTTCAATCCCCCGTTGTCCCATACGGTCCCCCAAGCCAGGGGCAATTTCTGAGCACATAGCCAGGAGTAACCCCTGAGAGTCACCAAGTGTGACCCCCCAAAAAAACAAGCAAATAATAAAAAAGAATTATCAAAGCCCCCAACACCCAAAGTCACTCTTTCCAAAGCCACCCACATCCTCAGAAAGAGCTTAGGTTTCCAGGGAGCAGTATCAACTGCCTATGGGACAGGGGTGAGGGTGCAGGGTGCTAATCTGACCAAGAAAAAAGAGATGCTTCATAGTTTGAGCTTCCACTAAAGTTCCATTGCAACCAGTGCTAGCATTTCTGTGAAGTGTTCCCATCAAACATATGCCCAATGTTTATGTCACACACATTATTAACCTGAGGCTCCTCTCCCTGAACCAACAGTTTATTAGCCGACGATTACTGTTTGGAGATCGCTGAGGAAAGACAAGCTAGTCCCTCAAAGTCTGTCAATGCCGGGACAAGCAGGCATCTCTAAGTGGGTTTCATAGCATTTAGGATGCCCCACGGTCTGGTGAAGTGCCCGTGACGTTTACCACCATATCCTCAGAGGTGCTGTCAGCAGATGCCTTGCTGTAATGTTCTCCATGACCCTCTCCCCCATCGTGGAATTAGCTCTTTGCTTGCTGCCTTGAATTTTTTACTAAGTCATTAGCAAATTTGGGCTCCACAGAGAGCCCAGAATATGGGAGGGCCAGTGTCTCCAGGGACATGGCCGAAAACAGATGTCTCCAGTTCAGCAAAGAGAAATTCTCAAGCAGTTATTCACTGCGTTAGGTCATGAGTGCAGAAAGGTGCAAAAATCAGGTCCAGGAATCAGGGAGCAGGATGGTAGGAACTAGTTGTATCCCCCCCCCATCACCCTAATTCAATACTGTGCGTTTTCCTGGTTTGCTTCCTTTCCTTCCTTGCCCACACTATTTTCTCTAGTCAGCCTTCCAGAAGCCAATTTCAAAATCAATGACTCACAACCCAAGTCCTTTGCTCAGGCTGTGCTCCAGGGATGCCCTAAAAAGAAGACTCCCAAATTGTCCTACCTAATTTTGTATTTCTTTTTCTTAACAACTTCCTTCTTCAGGATGCCCTCCATGGTTACTCCAAAGAATTAAAAAAAAAAAAAAACAAACTACAAAGGAGGGGATGCTGGGAACAGGTATGGAGGGAGGACAACACTGGTGGTGGGAATACCCCTGAATCAATGTTACTATGTACCTTACATATTACTATGAAAGATTTGCAATTCACATTGGTCACAATAAAAATTAATTAAAAAAAAACTAGCTAAACTTTTCCTTTGATCAATCTGTAATTCGACTGTTTGTTTTCCATCCCCTCACAGTGTTGGGAGGGTGCACAGTGCCTAGAAGAAAGAGTTTGTGTTCCACTGCCTGTTAGTTCTATGCACAATAGCCAGCTCTTGGGCAAGTGCTCATAAATACTTGGTGAACCACAATAGGCAATAGAAATGCACAGGCTGCAGGACATGGTCAATCACCAAAATAAACAGGGGCGAAGGATGTGGAAACACATTAAAGGCAGACCCCGTTGCTTCCAGGGGGCATAAAGCGGGAGATACCTAGATATAACCTCTGAGCCAGTCAACGGCGCCCCAACTTGGAGACACCCAAATGCAAAGTTTGAAAGGCTCAACCTGTAAGATATTGTCTGGTGAGTCGTGGGAAAATTTCCAATTTCATCCATAACATGCGACTTCGGCTCACAAATAGACCAATCATTAATAAAGTAATTATAAAATAATTTCTTTGTGTTTATTTGATTCCTATCCAAGAGAATTACTCTATATATAGTCAATATAGGCACAGAGTTAAATTCTTTTCACATTTTCTAATAATGGTGTGCCTCATTATTATTTTTTTTTTCATGAAAAATGTGTGCCTTTGCACAAAAAGATTGAAAAACATTGCCCTAAGGCAAGGCTCCATGGGCAGCCTCAAATGCCACAAGCTACCTGGCACAATGCTTGGGGCTGACTTATCCCTCCTGGGGTCGTGTAAGCAGCCCACCTTGGGGTGCTAGTCACAAGCTCCCCCCACAAGCCCTACAACAAGAGGGGCTCAAAAGCCTGCATAGCACCACGCATCCACCTCGATGACCCAGACCACTGGAGTCCTATGGGAGACCCCATGCACTGACCCCCCAATAAGGCCTGTGACCATGAGCCACCCAAAACCCAACCAGACTCAGTCAACACCAAGGGTCCCACGTGAACCCAGCAGACCTCAGCAAGTCCATGATGGTCGTGGTTCCCCAGGGTTTTGTTTCCCACCTTCCCCAACTCTGCATGCATCATCAGGGGGCATGATCCACCTCCCATTGCCCCTTGCCCAGTTCCAGAAGGCCTATTTTGAAAGGCTGCAGCCCTCAGAGCCCATCGACTCTAAGTGTAGGGATCCTGGGTGACCCTGGACCAAGATGCAAGCTTAGGCCTTGTCGCTTGGAAAGCTAAAGGAAGTCAGACCTTCTGCTGACTCCAGATACAACATAACTGGGAGTCTGAGGGAATGGGGTGAGGTGAGCACCAGAACCTCATCTTCTGTTGAGGAACTGGCCCAGGCTTGGAAGAAGCCTGAGTTACCAGCTGTAGAATGAAATTAGGTGACTGGATCAAGAAGGTCTGGCACATAGTCTGAGTAAATAGAATATTTACTGGAAAAGATAAAACCATGCAATCTTGCTGCTCCAGGGGGAGACATGGAGAGTATCGTGCTGTGTGAAGTTATTCTGAGGGAAAGATACCAACACAGGATAATTTCTCTCCTCTGCCAGATATAAAAGAAAATAACGGTGGAATAATGAAGACCCCAAAACGATGGAAACAAAGACCATGAGAAACCAGGGTTTCAGCAGGAAACATGCGACTTGGAGACTGAGGACTGGAAGATAGGACAAGGAGGGGCAACGAATATAGTGGAGGGAAGCATTCAATGAGGAAGAAAATAGTGCTGAAAGATGGGAAATATTGTGCATGAAACACACAATGAACACTGAAGGAACACCAAGGAATAGCGGCTCGGAGCACCTGCCTTGCAAGCCTATAGCCGTGGGTTCAAACCCCCCCAGAGACCCATATGCATGCAGCACTTTCCTGGAACACTTTCAATGAACACTGTGAACCACAGTGTAAAACTTTTTTTAAAGCACTTTTTTTTGGGGGGGGGGGGCACTCCCGGCGTGCTCAGGGTTTACTCCTGGTTGTCTGCTCAGAAATCGCTCCTGGCAGGCACAGGGGACCATATGGGACACCGGGATTCGAACCAACTACCTTAGGTTCTGGATCGACTGCTTGCAAGGCAAACACCGCTGTACTATCTCTTCGGGCCCAGACCCCACTTTCATGTCTGAGCAGTTTGGTGTCCTGGAAATGACCGTGCATATAAGATTCAATTTTCCATTCTGTAAAATGAGGCCCTTAAAGCACTTCTAAGGTCAAGCTATCATATTGAGTGGAGACATGACTGTCCTTGATTCTATCCCCAACATCCCAAAGGGTCCTTCTAGCCTGCCAGGAGTGATATCTGAGCCCAGATCCAGGAGAAACCCCTGATCATTCCCTGTGTGGCCCCAAATCCCCCACACCCAAAAAAGCAACTCTTGTAGAGACAGCCTAGTGGGTGGGAGGCGAACAAGGGATGGGGGTATGGGGGTAGAAGGGGGTAGGCAGGCATTGATGGAGGGAAGTAGCACTGGTGAAGGAATCAGTGTTGAAACATCATATGCCTGAATAACTGTAATTTCAAGGTGATTAAATAAAACCTAATTAATTTAGAGAGTGAAGATAATTAAAGGTACCGGAGCAAAGGTCTGCCAATAGCATGTTGGAATTAGAATTGAGCTTTGGGTGGGGTTTGCTGAAGACTGTAAGACCCTCTCCCTGTAACTATTCCCACTGGATCCAGAGTCACAGCGCCTACATAGACAGGCCACATGTCATGACACACTTCCGTGCAAAGCACAGGCAGTGCCCGAGGGACGGCAGCGCTGGGAGTCCACATTAATTGCTCCAAAGAGCACAGTTTTTCCAGATGATCTCACGTCTAATTGAACAAGGCAGACACAGGATCATGTTTACTGCAGGCATTATCACCTGCTAGTAGTTATCATCTTTTGAAGGCAGCCTTTGAAATCTGATTAATTCAAGCCCCATGCAAAAAAAAAAAAAAAAAAAATAACCAGCTCTGTGAGTTTTACCACCTGTAAAATGGTGACCAAAATAGATAGTCTCTGCCTCATAAGGTGACTGGTATTGGCAGAGAAGAAAGCATGGATATCCTTGACTGTAATCGAGACCAGACGTTTATAAAAATCATGAAGGTTTGCTCTTTCTGGAAGCATCGTGAATGAGTTTCTTACCTAAGCTTCCTCCTCAGGCAAGTTCAACTCCTATTTTTCAGTGCTTATTTTGTTCACAATACCACATTTTTTTCACACATGCTTTTGGGTTCTTGTAGGACTTGAATATTATTGTTTAATTTGAAAATTTGAGAAATCCTAAGCTCGGAGAAGAGGAAATAACTTTGTCCTCTATCTCTTAACCTAAAAGGTTGTGAATCGCATGTAGGTCTTGTTGACATGTATGTTCATTCTATAGCCTCTGAGACTGTGTTCTGCAACATCCCTGGGTTTTTCTTTTTTTTTTTTTTTTTGGTTTTTGGGTCACACCCGGTGACGCTCAGGGGTTACTCCTGGCTATTCGCTCAGAAGTCGCTCCTGGCAGGCACGGGGGACCATATGGGGAACCGGGGGATCGAACCACGGTCTGTCCTAGGTTAGCGCAGGCACCTTATCTCCAGCGCCACCGCCCGGCCCCATCCCTGGGTTTTTCTAGCCTAGGAGCTGATATCCTTTATGGATATCAATGCTGATAACTTATCAGTGACTTTCTACTGTACCTGGCACAGCTCTAGCTCATGCCCACCCATCATGGCTCTCTTTTGAAGTTTGATTAGTTATCTAATTTTTAATCTTATCTTCTGTTACCATGCCGGAGATCAAAGCAAACGCCTCACACATACAAACATGTACTCTGCCTTGAGTCATAGCCTGACTTCTCCCTTTCTTGGGATCAAGGTCAATTTTTTCCTCATGGAGGGAAGTGACTGCTTGTTAATTGGTGATAAACATAGGGAAGGAACGTATGAGAAATTAAGTTTGTTGGTAGAGGAGAGAGAACTCCAGGGGTTCTGTGTAGCAAATCCCAGCATCCAGGCATTCTGTACCTTTCCATGTTTTGTTTCCCATGGGTAACATTCTCTCCTCAAAGTTCTGGAGACCAAATGAATCAGGATTCTTTCAGCCGCTGTGCAAAGAAGACTTTAGGCCTTTCTCAACCAAAGCATCAAGTGCTAGTATGATACATTTTCCCAATGCCTCTGGAAGATTGCAGAGTCTATGGGGGCTCCAGAACTTGCTCCCTAGCACTACATGAACCCCTGCCACGTGGCCCCCAGCATCACACTACAGGGCAAGCCAAGGAGACCCTACAAAAAATAGTCAATAAAGATAAAGTCTCTTGAGCACCATCTTCCCATGTGCTATGTGACTAGTCCTTGAATGCATAGATTTCCTGAGAGCATCTTCTGATCTGCTAATCACTGATGGATGGTTCCAGAATGCTGGGGGTTGGAGTTTCAGGTGTCATGTGTTTGAGCACTGAGCTGCCTTTGTAGAAGATGGTGTCTGTAGAAGACACAGGAAGGACTAAAGTGGGATTCACCCGTGAAGTCACCCCACTATGACAGCATGGGGGCAAAAGCCTGGCATCCTTTGAACTGAACTTGACCTCTTATCATTTTTCTCTCTACATTCTCAACACAGGAATTGGACCGGGGTGCAGTTTAGCCCATAATCAATATCATCATAGATTTGCCCGTCTCAGCACCCTGTGACCCACCCTGGAACCGAGTTCTCCTGCTCCCTTTTTATCACTAGACACATAGCTTGCTCCAGCCAATAAGGATTTGACCAACTCAATCTGGAAACCTTTCTATGTACTGAAGTTTATTCTGTCTTGTTACTAGAAACTTTTGAGGATAGATGGGAAAAGCCTGAGGTGACCTGAAGTGACCTGCACAAGGTCCTTCTAGACAAAGCACCACGTACTAGGTAGGTAACATTTTGCCACCTAGAGACAAACATTTTTGGGCACAGCAGTCTGGAAACTCTTTACCTCAGTTTCTCTGCTTCTCCAGCCTTGACTGGAGAATGATGGATGGATTTTTTGTTTGGCTTTGGTTTGGGGTTGTTGGTTTTTAATTTATTTGTTTGGGGAGGGGTTTTGTTTGTTTATTTGTTTTGGGGCACACCCTGCAGTGCTCAGGTATTATTTCCTGGCTCTGCACTCAGCCAGATCATTCTTGGCGGTGTTCACGAGTCCCTCTAGAATGCCTGATGTTGAACCTAGATCAGCCACATGCAAGACCAGTGCCCTTCCTGCTATACTATCTCCCCATCCCGAAAACATGTTGCCTTTGTTACTCACCAGCTAGACTAGTGAATGCAGCCTTTGTTCTCTAGTGCTAACCTGAAAATCTGTGATTCTCCATAGTCTCATTTCTTTAGCACAAAAGACCTCAGCAGGAAGCCAAGCGTATCAGGAATCAACCATTTGGTTGAAAACAAAGCTACACAGGAGACTGAAATCATGGGATGACTCCAAAAGGCCATTAAAAACAATACTGGAAATAAACATGCCTATGATGATGTTTATAAATGGATATTGGGGGGGGGCATAGAGATAGCATGGGTGTAAGGCATTTTCCTTTCATGCAGAAGGGCAGTGGTTCGAATCCCAGCATCCCATATGGTCCCCTGTGTCTGCCAGGGGCGATTTCTGAGCATAGAGCCAGGAATAATCCCTGAGCACTGCCAGGTGTGACCCAAAAACCAAAAAAAAAAAAAAAAAAA
>PVKC010039878.1:0-12462 GCA_004027635.1 Crocidura indochinensis | reverse complement strand
TGATGCAGGGGCAGAGTTAGGAACACACAGATCTGTTTGGGAGTAAGGCATTTCAGAGATGAAAAAGAGAGGAAGCTGACTGGCTCTCATGTAGTGTGAATAATCTAACATATTACATGAGAATCATTTCAGAAAATAGAGGGCAATTAGCACTAAGAATACTCAAATATAAACTCATTTAAACTTTACAACATCTGGTGGTGAAGTAGTTTTGAAAATATTAAAAAATACAGAAACAGTTACAGATCATATAATCTCAATAATATTAAAAAAGATATTCTTCACAGGACCAAAAAGTAGATTGGCTAGGTCACTTGCCTTGCATGTAATCTATTTGATTTCCTATGCCTACTGGAGGTGATCCTGAGTGATGAGCTAAGAGTAAGCCATGAGCTTCTTTCTGGGGGAGACAGCCCAGAGACACCAAGGATCATAATCTCTCCAGGATCCACATCAGAGGAGCGTGGCGGCTCAGCTCCAGAGATGTACTTATCTTTTAACCCTTGAGCCCCACTTCTCCACATTGTAAAAAGCAATCTACAACCTTAACAATGGGGAAATTCTGCAGTACAACCCCATGTTTAAAGAATCAAGATGACTCTCTGATAATCCGAAAAGTACCAAACAGTTAGGTATCCTCTCAAATAAGATGTTTAGAGTATAATTATGGAAGATGTTCAGGGAGCTGAAAAAAAGCATCGATAGACTTGAATGGAGCACATATAAGCATCAAGAGGATGTGACAATTGAAACTAGAAATTTTCACACTGAAAATGTGTGAATTTCAATTATGAATTGAAAGCCTCAATGGAATACCTTCCACTCTGGAGTAACGGCAGCTGCAAACGGGTTCAGTGAGCCAGAGGATGAGATGCAAAACAACTCCATACAGCAGAAGAGATTGGAAGAGAACTTTAAAGGAAATGATCAGACAATGTCTAAACTACTCAAAGAATGTGAATCAATGAAAATAGAAGTCTTTGAGAAACTCAACAGAAATAACATAGAAATCAATGAAGTCCCAGAAACCCAGAAAGAGGAGGAAGAAGAATTTTAAGAAGAATAAGGCAATGAAAAAGAGTAAGAAAAATAAGGCAACGAAGAGTAAGAATAAGGCAAAGAGGAGTAAGAAGAATATTGTGAAAAATAGTAAGAAGAAGAGGGGGGAAGATGAAAAGGATTCATCCTTTTCTTCTGAAAAAAAAAGAGGAAGGAGAGTAAGAAGAGGGCAAAAATAGTAAGAAAAGAAGAAAAAGAAGAGGAGGAAGTGGAGGGAGAAGAATAAAAGGAGGGGGGCCGAAGCCATAGAACAGCGGGTAGGGTGCTTGCCTTGTACGCGCTTGACCTGAGTTTGGTCACCGGCATCCCACATGACCCCTGAGCATGCCAGGAAGGCATCCTGAGGGAAACTAGGAATAGCCCCTGAGCATCGCTGGGTGTGGTTAAAAATTTTAAAAAAGTATAAAAGGAGGAAGAAGTGTAAGAGGAAGAAGAAAAAGAAGAGGAAGAAGAGAAAGGGGTAGACGGGAAAGAAGAGGAGAAAAAGACAAGAAAAGAGGAAGAAGGGAAAGAAGAGGAAGAATAAAATGAAGAGGAGAAAAAAGAAGAGGAAGAAGTAGAAGAGGAGAAGAAAAGAAAGAAGAGGAGGAGGAAGAAGAATAAGAGAAAGGAGAAGAAAGAAGAAGAGTCTACAGCCATATCAACCTGAATGTGCCCTATTTTGTCTGATCTCAGAAAGAGGAAGAAGAAAAAGAAGAAGAAAATGGATAGAAGATTTATTTTTAATTTCTTTTCTTGTAATAGTGTCTTTGTTTAATCATCGTGATTCTAACATGTTTGTAGTTGGGTTTCAGTTAAAAAATTAAAAAAAAAAAAACCTCCCTGCCACAAATCTTTTGCCAATCTCAAAAAGGTCAGGGGGTGCGATAGAAAGGTGCTTGGGAACCCACACACACCACAAGAAAATCTCAAAAGACCATGGGAGAACCTATACTTCCAATATAAGTATAAGACCTGTATTACACCACCTCTTTACCTGCTTTTCCCCAAAAGTAAGGTAGTCTTTTACATCACTTTGTTTCTTTAAATACTTTGTTAATTCATTTTTTAAAAATGTTTGTTCTATATATACATATGTGAGCACATATATTATTATTCCTGGGGGCCAGGCGGTGGCGCTGAAGGTAAGGTGCCTGCCTTGCCTGCGCTAACCTAGGACGGACTGCGGTTCGATCCCCCTGTTCCCCATATGGTCCCCCGTGCCTGCCAGGAGCGACTTCTGAGCGAATAGCCAGGAGTAACCCCTGAGCGTCACCGGGTGTGGCCCAACCCCCCCCCAAATTATTATTCCTATTTTTATCTTTTTAGGGTGTGTGACCTGTTTATGTTTTCTTCTCTGTCCACCCCCAAGTGCACCAACAATATAATGTAGCACCATTTCTCCTTGCAAAGGCACACTAAAAAAAGGGGGAAATCTTACATATGAAAAAAGAGCTCTTATCTACTAGGGATAGGAACTCATACTTGTTTACAATACAGGGATATCTCCCACCTTGAAAATATGTCATGAGGACCCAACTTAGACCTCAGGTGATTAGACACCATCTGTCCAGCCTTGAACCCTGGATCCCAGACATAGAAACGACACAGTTCTTCACAACAGCTACAGGAAACAAATCCCATCCGGGAAAGCCTTAATACTGCTGGGTAACCAACAAGTGCCAGTTCTAATATGATATCCTGACAACGGGGAAAGTGTGAACAACTTGACCTAAGAGCAGGTTATCCTACCTTACCAGCTAACGATAAGACAAAATCAGACTTGTCACCCTTTGGTCGGTCCAAAAGCCAAGATCTCGATTTACAGATGACTGGTTGCTAGAACCATGACCGGACTGTATATATCTTGAGACCAATAAAAAAGACCTAGTCTAGGGCTTGAACTACGACCTGCACATCAACCAAGATCCCCAGTTCCAAAGATCTGGCAGAGACAATTACAATGGAATGGGGCTTCTGGAAACACAATGAAAGACGCTATCCTAGGTGCCATCCTAGGATCAGTGCAAAGACCAAGACCACCAACCACAGAGGATGGATTAAAATGACACTGAGGGAACAGAACTTCTAGAACCACAAAGAAAGAGTTCATCATAAATCCCACTCCTGGACCTGTGCAGATACTGAGATCTCTAGACTCAGAGGTCCGATTTTATCACCCAGGACGGAGCAGAAGTCTTCCAAACACCACGAAAGCACCACCGGAGAGTAAATGAGCCTGAACGGAGCCTATAGTTAATCCCATGACAATATACTCCAAGGATGGAGAAACCCCATATCTCTTAGGCCAAGCGAATTCCTTTTTTGAATGACCCCAATATTTACTGTGCCAGTGCAAGAGGGAAAAAAGAAGGCAAAAAGCACAAAACATTATTTTTTTATAAATATATATTTTTTATCTTCACTTATTATTATAATTATTTTTATTTACCTATCTACTTTTTGTTGATTTCTTTGCTTTGTTGTGGTTATTGTTGTTGTCCCCATTATATTTATTTATTTTCTTTTTTCTCTCTTCTTTTCTTTCTTTATGTGCTGTGTCATGTTTCTTATCTCAAGACCATGTTTTTTTGTTTTGTTTTGTTTTGTTTTGTTTTGTGGTGCTTATCATTATTGTTGGAGTCCTCACTGGATATTTGACACTTCTTACTGTACTGTTGGGGTGTTTCACCTTCTTTTTCTCCTTCATCTCTCAAACCAATGATGAGAGCCTCTAGAAGGATTCCACCCATTTTCGGCGTATTAGACTTTTACCCCAGTTTATTACTTTCCTCTTCTTCAAACAAAACCACATAACTTGAACTATCTAGTCCTGCCTACCAGTTAGAGGGGGAATTAAGGGAGGCACCAAGACCAAACAGGTGCAAGACCACTAAGTAGTAAGCTAAGCACAGAGGGGACCACATATTCTAGCAGCCCCCGGGGGTGAGGGAGAAGGATAAGGGAGGCAGGACGAAAATGGAGGTGTAGGGAGGACAAATCAGTGATGGGAATCCCCCCTGATTTTATGTAAATATGTACCTAAAATATTATTGTCAACAATATGTAAGCCACTATGATCAAAATAAAAATTATATTAAAAATTTATTTCCAATTTAATTCATTCAATATACAGCTTGCTATATTCCATTAAAATTGGGCCCTTTCTAATGGATGTATTACTGCTAGTAGTATCATCATTTCTGATTCTCAAAAATAAAAAAATGTGGAGTTATATTTAAAAAATAAAAAAAGAGTAAGCCCAATGTGACCCCCAAATAAAACAAAATACAAAAACAAAATACTCTTTACTGATAGACATTACTATAAGGCATTTAATGTCTTGATTCCTATAGTAGAAAGAAGGAAGATGCAGCATAGAGAGGTTACCTAAAATGTCCAAGGCAGAGCAGGAACCTGAACCTAGGAATCTAGCAATCTGGCTTCACGTTTTTGTTTTCAGTCTTCTACTACATCCTGTTTCTCTCTCTCTCTCTCTCTCTCTCTCTCTCTCTCTCTCTCTCTCTCTCTCTCTCTCTCTCTCTCTCTCCTTTCTGCACTAGGAGTGATAATTGATGATAATTGAGAACAGAACTAGGAGTAAGCCTTTAGCACACCTGGATGTAGCACAAACTCCTTACTCTTGAAAAAAAGAATAATGTATAATATTAAATAATTATTTTTAAATATTTTAAATATGGGTCATGCGTATGACAAGTCATTGAAAAGAAATGAATTAAAAGTTCTAATAATAATAAAAGTTCTAATAAAGTGTACAGTTCATAAAATTAATCTACTGTTAATAGTTAGTACTTGTGAGTGGTATGTTTTTTTGTTTATTTTTTGTTTATTTTTTTTGTTTTTGTTTTGTTTTGTTTTGTTTTTTTGGTTTTTGGGCCACACCCGGTGATGCTCAGGGGTTACTCCTGGCTATTTGCTCAGAAGTCGCTCCTGGCAGGCACGGGGGACCATATGGGGAACCGGGGGATAGAACGGCGGTCCATCCTAGGTCAGCGCAGGCAAGGCAGGCACCTTACCTGCAGCGCCACCGCCCAGTCCCCTTGTGAGTGGTATGATGTAGAATAACTTAATCATTCTGCCATGTCCTGGTATATCCTGGTTTCTTCTGGATTTCCTCTCTTCTTAGGAATTTCCTTCATTATTAGATAAATCAGAAAAATGTGGGGTGGGGAGAGAATACAACAGATAGGGTGTTTGCCTTGCATGCAGCTAGCTTGGATTTAATCTCCCAGCAGTAACAGAATAATCCCTGAGTGTAGAGCTAGTATTAAGCCCTGAGCACTGTAGGGTGAGACCCAAAATATAAAAAATAAAAAAAGGAAAAAAATGATCCACTCTAGTGATTTGATCACATTTTTACTGTATTTAAAGAAAATGTATCACATAGTTGACCATAATGCATTTGTTTCCAAATAAGAGAAAGCCAAGTTATTAAAGAAAGAAAAAAGAAAAGAGAGGTAAGGAACTTTTTTCATATAATTATTATTGTGACCAATATGAATTACAAATCTTTCACATTATATTTAAGGTACATACTGTCTGAGAATCAGAGCCATTCCTACCACCAGTGTTGTCTTCCCTTAACCCCTATTTCTAGCATGCATTTGATACCTCCCCGTTTGTCCCTGAACTGCTAGTGTGACAGGCCCCCTTTGTGTATATCTTATTGTAGATTGGGTGTCTTGATTCTGTTGCTGACTTTGGGTTTGGTGTTTAGGTCTGATCAGTTTTTATTTCCACTCAAATTTCAAGTAACTGTTTGCTCCTGGTATCATTCACGTTTTTTCTCCCTCAATATCTGATGCAGGGGGCTGGGAAGGTGGCGCTAGAGGTAAGGAGCCTGCCTTGCAAGCGCTAGCATAGGACAGATCGCTGTTAGATCCCCCAGCATCACATATGGTCCCCCCAAGCCAGGAGCGATTTCTGAGTGCATAGCCAGGAGTAACCCCTGAGCATCAAACGGGTTGTGGCCCAAAAGCAAATAAAAATAATAATAATAATGATAAAATAAAATATCTGAGGCAGAACAAGATGATTTAAGTTCTGGAGTTCTGTTGGAAAACAAAACAAAAACCAACCATCAATGGCAAAAAACACAAAAGCAACATGAAAAAACAACAAAATAACAATAATAAGAAAGAAAAAAAGAAAAAGGGAAAGAAAAAACAGAGGGAGGGCTACTTTGGCAAGGTTTTTTTTTTTTTTTTTTTTTTTGTCTTTTTGCATAGGTGCAGTAAGTATTGGAGATATTAGAAAGGGAATTCCCTTGGCCTAAGAGATACAGGTTTCTCCACTCCTGAAGCATACTGTCAAAGTAACAACAATTGGCTGCGGACAATCAAACCCCCAGGTCTTTTTATGGTGCCAGGAAATGTTCTGCTCAGTTGTGGCTGACAAAATCAGTCCTCTGTCATTAGAGATCTTGGTATTTGCACAAATCCTAGGACAAAGTCTAGAATAGAGTTCTAGAAGGTCTGCTTCGTCACAGTTATTTTAGTCAGTCTTCTGTAATTAGTGATCTTGGTTTTTGCACAGATTCTAGAGTGAAGCCTAGTATAGAGTCTTTCCTTATGGTTCCAAAAGTTCTGTTCAGTCACAGTTGTCAAAGTCAGACCTCTGTAATTAGAGATCTTGGTTTTTGTACAAATCCTAGGCCGGAGCCTAGACTAGGGTCTTATTTATTGGTCCCTGGAAGAGTTCTGATCAGTTGCAATTGTCAAAGTCAGTCTTTTGTAATAGTGATCTTGGTTTTTGTAAAGATCAAAATATGGAGTGTCTTCTGATTTCATGTTACTGTTAGGTGATGAGATAGGGCAACCTTCTCTTAGATCAAGTTGCTGCTATTTTCTCATCTTGGGATGTCATATCAACCTGATGCAAGTTGGTGTCAACATAGTATTAGGAACTCCCTGTGGGGGGTGTTGATTTCTTGTGCTGTTGCAGAGCCCAACTGTATCGGTTCTATGGTTGGAATCTGGGGTTTGGGGTTGGACAGTTGCTGTCCAATCACACGTAATCTAAGACGAGTCCCCATGGCAAGTGTTCAGGATGGGAGAAGACCCTGTATTATAAAGTGTAGCCCTAGTAGATAAGATCTTATTACTAAACATAATATTTCCCCTTCTTTAGTATGCTTATGTAAAAGGGAATAGTGTTATATTATATTGCTGGTGCTTTTAGGGGTAAGAATGATAGGCTATACATTCTCTGTGTTCTGGTTTTGACCTGAGGTTTTATTCCAAGCCAGAGTTTTTCTCCTAGAATTTCGTACCAAGCAGAACCAAAGCAAGCAAAGTAAAAAAAAATATATATATATATAAATAAACAAATAAAAATAAATTAATAATTAATTTTTTAAAAAATGGAGGAGGCTACCTTTATATTTGGAAATAAACACACTAAGAGGTATAACTCTTGAGATATTAAACATAGAGAAAATAACAGATATCCCCTTTAAGTCTTTTGAGATATTCTTGGGGGAATGAGATCCAAGGTATCATGGTCTTATTGAGTTTGAGAAATGGTTTGCTGCAGTAAGGGATCAGGTGGTGTTCTTGAGCTGGGGGTCCTTCTGGAGCTGAATCCAGTAGCATGCAGCATTCCACATTTGGAATGTGAGAAGAGCCACATAGAATGAGTCGGCAGGAGTGGTGGTTGCAACTTCACATAGTTGACCATAATACATTTGTTTACAGATAAGAGAAAGCAAAGTTATTGAAAAAGTTATTTTCACATTTGTGAAAATCATTGTATCTCCAAAAAGTCATTAATACAATGGCAGAAGGATGCAGAAGATTTAGTAAGCTCTTGTTGTTAGATGTCTAATCTGCTAAATTAGTGTGTTCCTATAAGGATGTTTGCATCAAACAAATGAAGTTGTCCAGAAAGTCAAAGTACTATTACTGATACTGTGATTTTTAGGGGCATGTACTCAGCTGGAAGAAGGAAGGTATGGGGAGGGGGTTGCCTGTACTTGCTCCAAAGAGTCTTGGTGGTATCAGTCCCAAAACCAGTGTACCTGAAATTTGCTCATATTGGTATCCCCAAAAGGACTTGTAGAGAGGTGATGAATCAGGGCCATTGTGAAAACAATGATTCTGGGTGGTGGGGATAGCAGGCATGGCTTCAGTAGGGTGGGTTAATTATATTTATAGGATTTATGTCTTTTTATTCCTTAAAAATGTCTATATTGGGGCCAGAGCAATAGCATAGCAATAATATTTGCCTTGCATGCGGCCAACACAGAACCAACCCCGGTTGGAATCCCGGCATCCCATATGGTTCCCTGAGCCTGCCAGGAACGACTTCTGAGTGCAGAGCCAGAAGTAACTTCTGAATGCTGCCAGGAGTGAACCCCCACCCCCACAAAAAAAGAAAAGAAAAGAAAAATGTCCACATTGGGATAGGAACAGTGGTGCAAGCATAAGGCGTCTCTGCCTTGCACACACTAACCTAGGATAGACCGGTTTGATCCCCCTGTGTCCCATATGGTCCCCCAAGCCAGGAGCGATTTTTGAGCGCATAGCCAGGAGTAACCAATGAGCATCACCAGGTGTGGCCCAAGAATCCCCCCACACACACAAAATGTCTATATTGAGCATGTATGAAAGAGGTAAGTGACACACAAGGGTTACTGCTGGCCATGCCCTCAGAAATAGCTCCTGGCTTGGGGGACCATATGGGATGCCAGGGGATCGAACCACAGTTCGTCCTAGGTCAGCCTTAGGTCAGCCGTTTGCAAGGCAAATGTCCTACTGTTTTGCCCACTGCTCCAGCCCCAAGGGAAAATTATTTATTTATTTATTTATTTATTTATTTTTGGTTTTGGGGTCACACCCGGTAGCGCTCAGAGGTTATTCCTAGCTCTATGCTCATAAATTGCTCCTGGCAGGTTCGGGGGACCATTTGGGATGCCGGGATTCGAACCACCATCCTTCTGCATGCAAGGCAAACACCTTACCTCCATGCTGTCTCTAGACCCTGGGAAAATTATGTTTAAAAAGAAAAAAATGTGGGCTGGAGAGATAGCATGGAGGTAAAGTGTTTGCCTTGCATGCAGAAGAACAGTGGTTCGTAAATCCCGGCATCCCATATTGTCGAGCCTACCAGGAGTGATTTCTGAGCACAGAGCCAGGAGTAACCCCTGAACGCTGCCGGCTGTGACCCAAAACCAAAAACAAACAAAAACAACTTTTAGGGGCCCATGAGGTGACGCTAGAGGTAAGGTGCCTGCCTTGCAAGTGCTAGCCAAGGAAGGACCATGATTCCATCCCCTGGCGTCCCATATGGTCCCCCCCAAGCCAGGGGCAATTTCTGAGTGCTTAGCCAGGAGTAGCCCCTCAGCATCAAAAGGGTGTATTCCACCCCCCCCCCCAAAAAAAACAAAAAAAATGCATGTCATTTGTATTCTGTTTACAGAGAGAGCTAAAAAATAAAAAAAAGGAGACCCATCTAATAAAATGACTCATCAGAGGCATCTAACATGAAAGTATCAGTAAGTTTTAGTTCATTTTCTTATTTAGTCAATCCAATGCTAAGTCCAAGGAGTATGACAGTGAAGCAGTGACAATCCTTTGCTCTCAGAATTTATAGTCTAGTGGATAAAGGCACTCAATAAACACATGATGATATTTAGGTGCTGTGTTGAATGATGTATAGAAAAAAACGAGGGTGGTGTGTTAAAGAGTAATGGTGTGAGAGACTGTAGAGAAGAGGGTTAGAAGGGTTAGGGAAGTCTCTGTGGATTGGTATCATTTAATTTGGTTGTGAATGAGCAGTGACATTATAAATATTATTAATGTAAATGTAAATCTGAACCATGAGGAGAAGAAAAACATTTGAGCCACTAATTTCTTCACAAACCAGGGATTAAGATACGCATCTCTGGAGGTAGAATTCCTTGGCAGCATGCTACCAACTTACTTGAGTGATAACTAAGAGTTGGTTCACATTTTTTGAGTTCATGAGAAACTGGGCAAGTGTACAAAAATGGAGCTTTTTAAGGGGAAAATTCATGAAATGTCCATTATCAGACTCCTCTCCCCAATACAGTTTATTCTGGAACAGTAACAAAATACCTTAAATCGAAATATCTTAAATTAGTCACCGAACAAAAAACTTAAAAAAAAAAGTGAGGCAACTGTCCATGTTTTTATTATTACTTTGATTTTGGGGTCACAGCCGGTGGTATTCAGGCCATTCTCCTGGTTCTATGCTCAGAGGGACCATATGGAATGCCAGGAATGGAATCTGGTTGGCATGTGCAAGGCAAGTACCCTACCTGATAGTCCTGACCCCCTATTGCCTATGTTGAAACAATCTTATTTTAGCATAACACTGCTGCTTAGATGTCACATAGATCTTGGAAAAAGAATAACTTAATGGAGTCTGCAAAATTTAGTTCTTCATTTAGAAAATGTTCAACTTCTTAAAATGAAGTCAGCCTGCAAACAGAAAACAGAGCGCTTCAGTTTTGCCTAAGTCAACAACAGAGTATTTTCTAGAATCATCAGACAGGCAAAAGTTAGGTCCTTACCAAAAGCTCTTTCACACTGAGGATCTGTTTTGTAAAGTATGGAAAAGGATTCAAGGACTTCTTTTTTTTTATTATTATTATTATTATTTTTTTATTTTTGGGTCACACCCGGCAGTGCTCAGGGGTTACTCCTGGCTCCATGCTCAGAAATTGCTCCTGGCAGGCACGGGGGACCATATGGGGCACCGGGATTCGAACCGATGACCTTTTGCATGAAAGGCAAACGCCTTACCTCCATGCTATCTCCCGGGCCCCTTTTTTTATTTTTATTTTTTTATTTTTTATTTTTTTGGATTCAAGGACTTCTTCACCTTCTCCTTAAGGTAAAGATAATTAAGAGAAAGAATTAGACAAGCAGAACAAAGGACCACACTGGAACAGGAAAGGGGCTGCTAGAAACAAGGCTTTCCTGTTTTATTTAGTTATTATTCTTATTAATTTATTTCTATTATCTTTTCATTTTACTCTTATTAAATATTTGTATTTTACTTACTGGGATTCCAGACTACAGCAATTTGAATTGCCTTGCTGTATATATGGTACCACAGAAAATTAAACTGTCTCTCTCCCAGGGTTAAACTCAAGCCTCATGCTTGCCCTGGATGCTCCTTAAGCCACTTCGGTTCACTTCAGGACCCTTTTGTCCTGGGAACACTTAACAAGGGTTGTCTCAGCACAAGCAGGCAACATTCAGACTTGAATTTGTAGACTAGCACTTGGTGGACACATGATTTAAACCCCCAGGCTACAATTTTGTATATGTGCTGCTGAAGTGAGCACAGGCTACAATTTTGTACTCTTTTCATTTCTATTATTTATTTTATCTGGTGAGGATGAGTCCCACCTGTTATGTTTAGGTGCTATTCCGGACTCTGCAAAAAGAGTGACTGTGTTCCTGACATCTGGCTGTGTACCAGGGATGTGGAATCACCCCAAATACCATATTTCCAACCCCAGGTCTGAAGAAGATAGCTGCGAAGAATTAATAAACCAAGTTAGTTAGGAGAGAACCTTGGAGTGGTTGACTTCTTGCCTCAGAGTTCCAAGACAAATCAAAACTCCTTTTCATTTTTCTAGTACAAATTCAACGGGAGGAGGAGGATCATGAGATCCAGGTGGACTTTTATAAGTCGAAGAGCTTGATGAAAAGAAAGAGAAAGTTGGGGAAATGCCTTCGTTTTGGGTATTGTTAAAAAAAGAAAAAAAATTTTGAGAAGGGTTACATAATTTTTGTTCCGTTGCCACCAGATGTAAAATAAATCCCCAGAGTGGCTGTTAATATGCATAAGCACAGTGAACATGGGGAAATAAACAAGAAAAAATTTCTTTAGCAGTAAGGTGGTGAGGAAACATTCTAATTCTAGGAATCACTGCTGTGGAAGATAGACTTGGCTGTAAAAAGAGTCATAGGTTAGATTATGCAAACATCATTCTCAAAACAATTAGCATTATCCGTATTCTTGTCTTATACATATCACATTTTTTTCCATAGATTTCTCTGAACATGAACATAAGAATGGCGTCAGGTGTAGTGGGAATCTCATGCTCCAATCCCGAAGTATTGGGAAATGCAGGGTCTGGAAGCAACACTGACACTGGAAATAATCTATACAAGGTTAGGACAATAAAACAGGTTCAGGAACTACCACCAAAAGCTATCTGTGAGCAGGCAAAAGGTATCATCATGCAGACAGGCTAGCTGTGGACCAAAACCAAAAGAAGTCTCTTTGACCAGAGGTTTTTAGTGTGATGAGTAGGACCATGTCCATGGGTGGAGAACAAGTGGGGTTGAAGGCCAATCCAGAGATACTTCCTATCCATGAGGGACAAGCACAAGCAAGGAAGAATTATCTGAATAGTGTAATAAT